>JAQMYJ010000016.1:22795585-22811850 GCA_030014305.1 Clarias laeviceps
CTTCATCCATGGCCAGTGTTTCACATTCATGAATGAGCGGATGTTGTATTGAATACTGAAGATGGACTCTCTGGTAAAGCATAGTTAAGGTCAGTTTGCTGTATTAAATGTAAAATTTATTAACAGTTTTGTGGGTGTCCTACCTTCTCTCCATCATCTTGACAAACTCTTTTCTCATGAGGAAACCACGGCATAAAGCCTGAGTCATTGTCACTAGCATAGCTAGCTTGTCATCACGCATCTCTTCAAGAAGACCCAGAAGACCAGCTTTGAAGAACACCTGTGAAATGGTCATGTTATTTTACCTGTTTAACGCCAGTTTAATTAGCAACATTATTTTAACTTAAACAAATTTACTTTGGTGTGTCCAAACTTATACTGGGTGTGGTCCACATCAATGGAGCCCAGGAGTTTCTCTGAAGCTTTCTTGTTGTCAATGAACTGTCCCTCTGGGATGACACTGGCATTCAAGACTTTGTATCTGTATTCATATTGACAACATGATTCAGAAAGAAGAACTGCAGAAACGTACCGTTGAGCTGCAGAAATAAAAAAAATACCTCTGTTTGAAGTCACCATAAAGGATTCTGCTGGGGAATCCCTTTCTGCAGATTCTGATTCCCTCCAGCACACCATTACACCTCAGCTGGTGGATGACTAGGAAGTTCTCCATTAACCCTAGAGTAGAAGAATTAATCAGTTTCCTACCACATTTTTCATCTCTACAGATGAGTTCACACCTAACTGGTATCAGCATACCTGGAGTCTTAGACTCGTTGGGAATCAAGCAACGTACAAAGTGAGGGTGAGTGCTCCTCAAATTGGTCATTAGTTTGCCCAAGTTTTCCTGTAAAATTGGAAGCAACAACATGCCAGTTTTTATTTGCAGATCTCAATTACACTCATATACACTCTTATCAAAGTTAAAATGCATCTTACCCTAAACAGAGCAGATACTGTCTGGAAGGAACCACCCTTCTTTTTTCCAGCCTTCTTTCCACCAGTATCAGCTTCACAGAAGATGTGATGAGATTAGAATTGTGATGATATTCTACATCTAGAATAGATGTAGCTATGATGTCTTTTTATTAACTTTGTGTTTAAAATCATGCAAGTCTATAAATAATTGTTACATTTTACTTCTGCTTTTTAATGTTATTCCTGCTCTGTACCTTATTGAAGCCCACACTATGGGACTCCCTCAAAGAATCCTCTATGTATAGACCTTTAAGGTATATATTGAGATATTAGATATTAGATATTAAGATATACCAATAGAGGTATATACTTCCTAGGACTACGAATACCAAAACCTCATACTTGTAATTTGAATGTATTAAAAGATTAAAATACAATAAGGTTCATCTTACCATCAGCACCGGCATGGGCTGCATACAGAAGGCACAAAAGTTTGTTTGCTGATTTCTGGTACAGCTGCACCACAGAGTCGTTCAGTGGATCTTTGTTCTTGTCCAACCAGCCAACAATGTTGTAGTCCACAGTACCTGCGTAGTGCACCAGAGAGAAGTGAGCCTCAGCTTTGCCTTTGGCAGGCTTTGGCTTCTGGAAGGCAGCACTTTTTCCAAGGTGCTGGTCATGAAGCTTGTTTTTGAAGGATGTGTCTGTGGCTTTGGGGAACATGCACTCCTCTTCAAGGATGGAGAAGATGCCCATTGGCTAAATAAAGAAAAAGAAGATTTATTAAGCAAAATATTGACCACTGCTTTATTATATTTTAACACAAGGAAGGGAATCAAATCTCTTACCTTCTCAATAAGCTCAATGCAGGCAGCCAAGTCCATACCGAAGTCAATGAACTCCCACTCAATACCTTCTTTCTTGTACTCCTCTTGTTCCAGCACAAACATGTGGTGGTTGAAAAACTGTTGCAGTTTCTCATTTGTGAAGTTAATGCAGAGCTGCTCCAAGCTGTTGAACTGTATTTAATATATTTCATATGTTCATCATGTCTATAATAACTACAGTATATTATCTATAAGTATTATAGAACCATTTAAAATTTGCCTTACATCGAAGATCTCAAATCCAGCAATGTCCAGCACACCAATGAAGAACTGTCTTGGTTGCTTTGTGTCTAACATCTCATTGATACGCACAACCATCCACAAGAACATTTTCTCATAGATGGACTTGCAGAGGGCCATGACAGCATTGTTTACCTGAAAATAAATAAGCATATTTAAATGTCTTCTTCTATCAAGCACTTTAATCTTTAAACACCGTATAGTAAAAAGATAGAATACGAGTATGCATCTGCACATTTTGGGGGTTAGAGGCATTATTCAGAAGGCCAGTAGTAGTTCAAGCCCATATTTTCTTATTGCTACTTAAAGAATTAACCACAAATCTATCAGTTCCCTAGGTAGGACATGTTACCTGAGGTACAGTCTGGCCTTTGGTCACAAACTCATTTCCAACTTTGACTCTGGGGTAGCACAAAGCTTTCAGCATGTCTGCTGAGTTCAGGCCCACAAGGTAAGCGATTTTATCAGCAACTGTAAGGAAAGAAAGAAACAAAATTGAACCAGTTACGTTTTTGACCACTGTATGCAACCAACAGTAAGGAAATCCATCTCATACCCTCAGTGCCATCAGGCTCAGCCTGCTCCTCCCTCTGCTTCTGCTTGAACTTCATGTTGCCATGATGTGTGACAGCACCGGTCAGCTTGTAGATGTTAATTTTCTCATCAGCGGTGAAACCGAGAATATCAATAGCCGTCTGTGTAAAGAAAATAAGTTGAAAATTATAAATGAGAGTAAGCTGTACATTATGTGGAAGACGATTCAAATTAACCATGTGAAATGTATTTTGAAGAGTTTTGAATTTATATTTACATCTGTGGCAATGAACTCCTCCACATCATTTATGCTCTTGACTGTGATTTCACCCTGGCTGATCATAGGGTAGTCATAGGGGTTGGTGGTGATGAGCAGTGCCTCTGTTAAAAAAGAAAATACACTGATAAGTAAAGTTATAAGTTTACAAAAACCTGAAAGTGGAGATAGCTGGCTCTACAATAATAGTCATAATTCTTATTGTTTTTCATTTATACATTTGTAATTGGCTTCTCTGAGCCTGAAAGTGTAAATAACTGTTGTCTTCATACCAAGCAGTTCTGGTTTGTGTCCAGTCATGAGCTGGTAGAAAATGTGGTAGCTTCTCTCAGCAGACAGCTGGAAAGTAACTCTTGACTTTTCCAGTAGATCTGTTGATGCAACACGTTAGTGCAGGAGCCCCAACTATAATGATTTGCAAATATAGAACATCCTCCTTATGAGTATAATAACCACTTATATAAAAAGTCTTACATGTTTCAATGTCAGCAGAGGCCAGCTTTCCTGTGGTCGCAAAATGAATTCTGATAAATTTGCCCTAAAATGGGAAATCGGTGCGTTACTATTTGTTACTAATTGACTGCTGACCACTGCAATTTAGTCATGTATGATAACTGGTAAGATATGCAAGTACATTTATGTTGAAACTTTGTTAAACATCTTGATGCTTACAAAACGTGATGAGTTGTCATTCCTCACAGTCTTGGCATTACCATAAGCCTCTAGCAGGGGGTTTGCTGCGATGATTTGGTCCTCCAGCGACCCCTAAATAAATTGAGTGTTGCTTTTAATAATGCCTTAGCAGCAAATGTCAATATATACATATGAACCAGTCCCATACCTGCATTTTGCCAGGAACAGGATCTGACTTCTTCCCTCCAGATACTGCGATTGTCGCAAAGTACTGGATTACACGTTTAGTGTTCACAGTCTTTCCTGCACCGGATTCTCCACTGGCGATTTGCATACACAATGTAAAGGAAAGAAATAAGTATTAAAAAATATTTTTTATTTGTTTTTTCTTAATACACTTTTACACACAAACTGGTGGTAAATACATGTTTTACTTACGTGATCAGAATAGATTGGTTTTCCCTGTCTGCAGAATAAATTTTAATTAGTAAGTTTAATTAATTTCTGAGTAGTTTACTCAAAAGATTTTAATTTGAACAACAACAGGAACGGTACCAGTAAGCATGAACTGATAGGCGTTATCAGAGATGGAGAAGATGTGAGGTGGGGCTTCAACTCTCTTCTTTCCTCTGTATGCAGTAACAACAACAGCATCGTACACTGGGAGCCACTTGTAGGGGTTCACAGTGACGCAGAACAACCCTGAGTAGGTCTGAAGGAATCAGAGTCGTAAGAATCAGTGTCTATTTTTTTATCTGAATTCTTCAGAGCTTATTCTTTGTTAAACTTACGTAGATCATCCATGCTGCGTAACGCTCTTTGAGGTTATACAGTACAGCAGGTTCGTTGAGATGAGTCATCATGGCCATGTCCTCAATTTTGTCATATTTGGGGGGGTTCATTGGGAAAATTTCATTCTCCTTAACTGTGAGAGTCTACAAAACAATAAAAATATAAATCATATCTAACATTTAAAATACTTGCTGGGTCATCTAGAAAAAAATCTGATTTACTTACTTTCCCACATAAAGTTTTGACTGTGGCTTTGCCACCCTCTTTGCTTTGGAGAACCCCTTTGAGGTACATTTCACTAGGCTCAGAAACAAAGTATGCTGTTTTGGCATCAAAAGGTTTATTCTGAGACTCGATCCTCTCTCTTTCTGGCTTCCGGAGAAAGACGGCTGCCGGGCCAAAACACTCCATTTCTCCATCTCCCATTCTGGCTGTTTACTTTCAGATACATACGATTACAGAAACGTATTGTTACTTTTTTTTATAAGCTTTGTTTTTGCTAACTGAAATTTTTAAATCAAATCTTAACAGGGTTTTTTATATAAACTCCTGATGTCATAATGGATTAAGTAATAAAAATATGTTTCTTACAGTTCACCTGTTCCTGCACCAAAGGAAACGTGTTGTTACTGATTTTAGATTCTGCCTGAAAAAAGCAAAAGAATTTTTTAGTTGTTAACGTAACCAATAACATTACTACATCCTTGGAGCCAGTGTTCTTTCATTATTCCTTACCTTTCCTGGGTGCCTGCCGAACTTCGGAGGAGTATAAGACGGCATATCTTATATAGAGGGGTAAATGTTTAGTCAGCAAGTCTGGTATGCTCTGTATGGGCATGCTCCTTTTAGGTGTGAATTGTTGCACACTTGATGCCTTCAGTCACATCTGTGACATTGACCTTGTGATTGTTATGTTCATGTTTTAATCAGTTACGTTAATCAGTTGTCAATTATTACTATACTTTTTAAACTGAGATGTTAGGCCCAAGTGGCTTCCATTTGGCCTCAGTGAGAAATCTATTTTAAATTAAAGATTAATAAATCTGTTTATAATGTAATGCAGTCATTCAAAACACTGTGTTGAAGGACAATTTGAAAATAAACTGCCAAGACATTGTAGAAATTTCTTGGTATATATTTAAGAGTCTGATTTGTGGCCAAGTTTCTCTTGAATGACCGTTCTGAAGGGTATCAGTTTCTGAAGTGCAGACATTGTTTAGCTTTTATGTGGATCTTAATCTCTTTAATGCACCTTGGCATTAGAATAGACTCAGTATATCTGTGGAGAAGCTCTCAGATGTCGCTGGCATATTGCACCCAAGGCACTGAGAACATTTCTCATGACAAAGAAGGAAATGAAGGCACAACAGTTGTCATTCTGTGATAATCATGATATTTATACCACAGCAGTCAGAGCAGCGTTGTGAGAAAAACTTTAAAATGTAAAGATTTTACATATTACAATACTGTATATCTGTTGTGTTCATACTTTTCCAGGGGGAAACTTTAGATTATTTTTCCTGTAAAAAAGATAATTTTACTAAGGTACTGTAAATAATCTCTAGTTTCTATAATTCATATTGCTTTAAGTAAATGAGTAAAACATGATTACAGTCAAAATTGTGGATATGGATAGTTTTAACACTCAGTTTCTTACTGGAGAGAAAAAAAGTTCCACTTTTCCACTCTTTATTAGGCTACGAGAGGCACTTAAGTCAGCCCTTCTTTTAGATAACCTTGACCTTTCTCTAAGAAAGAATTTCTTGTCCCCAATGACCACATTTATGATTGAAGCGTCAGTTGTACATACTGAGACATTATTCAAGTCACGCCACAGAGATAGGGACGATATCTTGAGATATTAACTTAATTATAATAAATAGCTTTGTGTCACTTGAGCTTTCTTAGAGCTAGAGCAGACTGATTCTTTTTTAGGATTAACACACAGGATTTAGGATTGTTTCTTTGTTAAGGAATGGTTTGACACAGGGTCTTAGAAGAAAATTACTAAGCTAAAATCTAGTAACATTAGTTTCTAAGTTTAGAATATTATCTGTTTTTGAACATACAAAGAACTGTTAACCTAAAGTTTTGTAACATTTCATGTTGTCCTTTAGGAAGTCTGAATACAGCCCATCATCCCCAAACGCTGCAGTAATTGATTGTAATTTTTCCTGTCCCACTTGTGGATTTTCATGTGACTTTTTTTTTCTTAAATATGCCAACCTTGATGTTTACACGCTACTCTTATCACCACAGGTCATGTCATTTAATGAGCTAGAACAGAACTTTTGCAGTAATTAAGATTAATTTTGCAGGAATATCACACATTAAATACATTTTTGTTTGAATGGATGTAAAATACAAAATAAAGGAAGCAAATGAACTGCAAATGAAGTAGCACTGTTCTGTATCCATCTTATACATTCATGATGACAGATATGGATAAGTGGATCCAACTTTAGAATATGTCCTTGAGATGACTCACTATCTTCCACTCATAAAAATAAGGGTTAAGCAGTACTCATTTTGGGCAACATGATTCTCCTTGAGTTAAGCTTGCCTTACCCTCACAAAGATTCCATGCTTCCCTTAAGGTATTTCAAGGGATTCACGCACATCAACATGGCAACACATGACCAATAAAATTGATTTCTTATCTTCTCAACCGTAGTCTTATTTTAGGAGTTAATGCAAATATAGCTCATTGCTCAGCTATGCCATTAGTGCATTGCTCCTTGCCATCAAAAGTTATACATGCTATTGTGGTGATAAACAGTGACTTTGAGCTGTGCTGGAAGAGCCAGAGTTATCTTAGTAAAACAATTACTATATGCTTCTTTTTGTAAGACAGTTATTATTAAAAAGTCATGGAAGGGCATGATATCCAAAAGGTGAGCATTCTTCATTTGTATTCTTTGTTATGATATCCCTATTTTTAATTACATACAAATCTTAATTACACTTGCTATTTACTTACCAATTATTAGTAATAACAGTTACTAATTCAAATTGTTTTAAAAATATATATATTTTAATGTTTACGAAGGATAGTCTTGTGTTGTGTATTTAAGCAGCATAACTTTATTGTTGTAAAGTATCTGCTGCTGTTCCAAATATATGTTCCAAAAAAAAAATCCATATATAATACTGATGTTTTATGTTTAACATTAGTTTTACCCTTGTTTGTAAATGAAATGTATTTATTATAACTAATACTAATAGTTGATGATCAGTCAATTTCCTGTGCATTTTAAGCAATCGATAATAAAAAATGGCAATCAACTTTAATAATGGTTACTAACTCCCTCTAATACTCATTATTGACTCTCTTTGAATGACTGGTAACTTTTTAGAACTCTTAAGAGATCTTAAATTTGAAGAATTTATACATAGTCTTCTGTGTTGAATAAACCTGCAGGTGCATGTATCTGAATGCTGATGCTCTTACTGGAAGACAAAAAATGTTGTGCCATAATGATTCGTTGACCAGGTGAAAATAAAGAAGCTCCGCTTTAGTTTTATTATTGTTGATGTACAGTATGCATGGACATTTAACAGGAGTGGCATATTATATGAACCCTTGTTGGCGTCGCATGTTATTGATCTTCATTTTCATTCAGCCACCTCCTTGCCCTAAAATGCATATACATTACTAGTGACATATATCTTTAGATGAGCATTTACATATGCCGCTACGAGTTACTTACATAGATGAATGCACTTTATGTAAATATCACTGGAATGTATCTTCCTATTATCTCTGCTTTTGGCTCTCAGGTTGTTGACCTAAGATTCAGTGATGTCAGCTTGCGCCTGAGCATTTCTCCAGGTCATGCTGCATTTTCCTTAAAGGCTTTTAAATGTAAAAATATTAACACTATATTCCTTTTGTTTCGTGATGAAACTTTAGGAAAGTAAGAATTTATACATTTCTGTTAAAATTATTTTATGAAGATAGTGTAAATTATGTCTAGTTTTATTTAGATGAATAAAACAGCTTTCAGCTTTACAGTTCAAATTTGGGATATGGCTATTTTTAACATTCAGTGTTTTCCTAAGGGAAAAAAGTTCTACTTGTCCACTCTTTATGAGATGGGAGAGGCGCTAAAGTCAGACCTTCTTTTAGATAACCTTGACCTTTCTTTAAGAAAGAATTTCTTGTCTCCAATGACCAGATTTAAGATTGATGTGTCAGTTGTGCATACTGAGAAGTTATTAGCTATTATAAGTCACGCTACAGACATAGGGAGGATATCTTCAGATATTAAAAGCTTGGTTATAAGAAACAGCATTGTGTCACTTTGTGTTATGTTCTTGTGGTCTGAGTCTTATTTATGATTAGAATATAAGAATGGTTGAATTTGTTTCTTTTTTTTAGGGAATGCCCAAATGATGCAGTAATTGTTTTCTATTGATTTGCAATTATTTTCATGTGACAGAAGGTGTTTGCCAAGTGCCACAAATGTAATGTAAATATAAAAGTTACACAGCTATTGTGGTGTTAAACTGTGACTTTGAGCTGTGCTGGTAGAACTAAATTATCTTTGTAAAACAATTTATTTATTTATTTATTTATTTTGGTAAGACAGTTATTAAAAAGTAAAATTTTTAAAAAGTCAAATTAAATTATTATGATAATGCTACATTTCTAATTCTAAATTAGATATGAAATTAAGAATGCTAACTTCTCACTGTTGCCTCTCTTTGATTGACTGCTAACACTAAAAAAAAAATTTTTTTTGGTAACATTCTGGTAACTGACTGACTTACTTACTTACTTACTTTTTATGTATTCAGTTGGTTAATTAGATAGATGTTTAGTGACTTATTTAGTGAATTATTTGTTATTTGAAGAAGTCATACATAAGTCTTCATTTTGAATAAACCTGCAGGTACATGTAGCTGCTTATGCATTGGTAGGCTAAAAATCGCTTGCCATAAGTTGACCAGATGAAAAGAAAAATGCGGGCTCTTGTAGCTCTGTTTCAGTTTTATTTAGGTTGATGTATGCATGGACATTTAATAAGAATTGCATATTATATGAATCCTTTCTGTCGTTGCATATTGTTGATCTTCATTTTTATTCCGCCGCCTCCTTGCCCTAAAATACATATACATTACTAGTAAAATATATTTTTAGAAGAACATTTACATGTGCCACTTTGAGTGAATACTTAAATCTCACTCAACTTTACCTTTCCAATCTCTCTGCTTTTGGCTCTCAGCTTGTTAACCTGGGATTCAGCGATGTCAGCACGCTCCTGAGCTTCTTCCATTTCATGCTGCACTTTCCTAAACCTGGACAGGTGAGTGTTGGCCTGCTCCTCCTGTGATAGTGATACATCCCATTTAGTGTTGGTAATAAGGGGAACATGTTAACTTCAGGTTAGCAAGGAGCTTTTTTTGTTGAAATTCGTAGAAAAGCAAACTTACCGACTCCTCAGCCTGCCTCTTATAGGCCTTTACTTTCAGCTGCAGTTTGTCTACAAGGTCCTGCAGTCTATGCACATTCTTCCTGTCCTCCTCAGTCTGAAGAGATTAGTCTTATATTAGAATGCATTTTGTCGTAATAAGATGTCCCTATGTTCTTACGTTAATGTTATACCTGGTAGGTAAGCTCCTTCACTCGTCTTTCATATTTGCGGACTCCTTTAAGAGATTCAGCAGCATGTCTCTGTTCAACTTCAAGTTCAGACTCAAGCTCGCGTACCTAGAAAAAAAAATTCATTTTAAAATTTTACTAAACTCTTTTTGACATAACTGCTCAATTATTATTTTCAGCATGAACGTACCCTAGATTCGAGTTTCTGCAGCTGTTTCTTTCCACCCTTCATGGCAAGACTCTCAGCCTCATCCAGACGATGCTGCAGATCTTTAACTGTAACCTCAAGATTCTTCTTCATTCTCTCCAGATGAGCACTGGTGTCCTGCTCTTTCTTCAGCTCCTCTGCCATCATAGCAGCCTAATGTAATAGGAGTGTCATGAGTTTAGTTTTTAATGTAGTTGTCAATCTTCAACCTGTATTGAATGAACACTCACATCTGTGATGGCCTTTTTTGCTTTCTCTTCAGCGTTTCTGGCCTCCTGCACAGTATCTTCCACCTCACCTTGTATTTGAACCAGGTCAGCCTCAAGCTTCTTCTTGGTGTTGATTAAACTGGTATTCTGTTTTAATGAAACACATCAAGACAACTATTATTATTTACCAAGCAGTGTGAAATGGACAGCAGAGTTCAGTGTTACAACAGCTTACCTGAGAGTGCAGCAGTGCTACACGTTCACTGGCATCGACCAGCTCCTGTTCAGCCACTTTGCGGCCTCTCTCTGTCTGTTCCAGTGCAGTTCTCAACTCCTCGATCTCTGCCAGCATCAGGTTATTCCTGCGCTCCACCATGGCCACCTGCTCCTTCATGTCTTCCTGGCATCTAAGAGCCTCATCAAGGTGCAGTTGGGCATCCTAATGTGAAAAGTATCATTGTAAATTCATGCATGGAGATTTAATTTAAAAGCATGGTAGCATGGAAGGAGATGCACCTTGAGCTGTCCTTGGACATTCCTGAGCTGTTTCTGGGCCTCAGAAGCCAGACGGTTGGCATGACTCAGCTGAATCTCCATCTCATTGAGATCTCCCTCCATCTTCTTCTTGACCCTCAAAGCATCATTTCTGCTCCTGATCTCAGAATCCAGAGTTGTCTGCATGGACTCAATCACCCTTTGGCTGTTTCTCTTGATCTGCTCCATCTCTTCATCCTTCTCAGCCAGTTTTCTGTCTATCTCACTTTTTACTTGTGTGAGCTCTAGTTGAATACGAAGGATCTTGGATTCCTCATGCTCAAGTGTGCCCTTCAAAATTATGTTGGATATTAAGCATTTTGCTGTTGAGCTTTGTTATTTTTCCAGTATTATGACTTAATGTGCAGTCTTACCTCAGCTTCCTCAAGAGCAGTCTGGATTTCTGATTTCTCAGTTTCAACTGTTTTCTTTGCCTTCTCAAGTTCATGAATAGTTTTTCCAGTCTCTCCAATTTGTTCAGTCAGGTCAGAGATCTCCTCTGAGGAGAAAAAATAAAATTTACTCAAATTTGCTTAATTTAACACACCATTCTGGGCTTGATTGAAAAGGTTTTAGGCAACATACGCTGCAGATTCTTGTTTTCCCTTTTCAGGGTTTCAAGGTGGTCCAGAGCTTCCTCATATGAGTTCTTCATCTTGAATAGCTCAGTGCTGAGAGAACGGGTCTCTTTTTGAGCTCCCTCCAGTTCAGCCTGGCTTTCTTCATACTTCTGCTTCCATTCTGCCAAGACCTATAAAACAAGGGAGTAAATGAAGATAGTTCTGCTCAATAAATAAACATAGTTTTATAGATTTTCAGGTGAGAAATATTCGACCTTATCAAAGTTCCTCTGCTTTTTGTCAAGGTTGGCTGCTAATGAATTTGCTCTTTCCACATCAATCATGAGGTCCTCCACTTCACCCTGCAGCCTCTGCTTGGTCTTCTCCAGAGAAGCACATTTAGAGTTAACAGCTTCAATGGTTTCCTCTGCCTCTTGTAGACGCTGAGCAAGCTTTTTCCTGAGGACAGAGAATTGAGAGTGATGTTTTGATGTTTTCCTCATCATTCATATTTATATATATAAATTCCATTTACTTGGCCTCCTCAAGCTCCTCAGTACGTTGGATGGCATCTGTCTCATATTTGGTTCTCCACTGAGCCACCTCACTGTTGGCTCTCGACATTCCACGCTGAAGCTCAGACTTGGCCTCCTGCTCTTCCTCAAACTGTTCTCTGAGTAGATCACAGTCATGACGAGCTGATTGGACAGCATGAGCCAGGGCGTTTTTAGCCTACAGAGGAATGATTAAATGTGTTCAAAAGTCACCTCTTAAACAACTATCTATCTATATATCTATCTAATCACCTTGACTTCCTCCTCAATTTGTCTTTTGAGTTCCTCAATCTGCTGTGTGTATGCTTGTTTTCCCCTGGTCATCTGAGAAACAAGTGCTTCTTTCTCCTCCAATTGACGGCTGAATTCACCTTAAATATGATTGGCGATATTAGTAACAAAATCAAACACATAGTGTAGTAGGATTTTGTGGTATATTGTTATTTCATTTACCATTTTCTGCCTGGAGACGTGCTTTATGTGCACTTATATCATTCAGTTGACGAACATGTTCATCATTCTTAGCCTTGATTTCACTCAGCTGGTCTTCTAGAGTTCGGCACATCTTTTCCAAGTTAGCCTGGAAAGAAAACCACATGGTATATGAGATGTTGTCTGTGTAAGTGTATTGACTCAAATTACCTGTTGACTCAAATCCTGAAGACAATCCAGGATTGAAACAATTTAACCATGTTTCATAATCTCAGATACCTTTGATTTGGCAACAGCTTCCATGTTACTAGAGAGGTCATCAATCTCCATTTTATATTCACTCTTTTCCTTCTCCAGCTTCTGTTTGACACGCTGAAGATTGTCGATCTGCTCTCCAAGCTCAGCAACACTATCAGCTTGTTTCTTACGAAGTGCAGCAGCCGTGGCTTCATGCTGCAGAGTGGACTCTTCCAGATCGCGACGCAGTTTCTGGAACTCGGCTTCACGCTTCTTGTTCATCTCAATCTGAGCAGCAGTGGCACCTCCAGCTTCCTCAAGCCTCTCACTGATCTCCTCAAGTTCCCTGGAGAGATCAGCTCTCTGCTTCTCAACTTTAGCACGAGCTGCACGTTCAGCCTCAATTTCCTCTTCTAGCTCCTCAATACGAGCCTGAGATTTAAAAAGTTAGTCTTTTTTAAATAAATGACCTTGTTTGCAGAGCTTACAGGCATGACATTTTAAATCTCATTATTACCTGGAGTTCTTTGATCTTCTTTTGAAGTTGAGCACCCTGGGACTGTTCATCTTCTATCTTGCTCAGAAGCTGACTTACTTCAAAGTCTTTCCTGTTTTTAGGAAGTCAGAAAAGACACAAGAGTAAGGTTAATAATTTTTCAAACTATTTATCCTTGTTGCTAGTATATAAAAGTTCTTTCCCACTCACTTCTTGATCTTTTCATCAGACTGCTGCTTGTCATTTTCCAGGTCCATTATGGACTCTTGGGCCAGTTTCAAGTCACCCTCAAGCTTCCTCTTGGCTCTCTCTAGGTCCATACGGAGTTTCTTCTCTTGTTCCAGAGAGCCCTCCAGCTGTGGGTGGAAAAAAATTATTTATATCTGAACATTTACATTAAACATTAATAAAGTATTGCACAGAAATTGGTTCAAGTCATACATCATCAACTTGTTGCTCAAGCTTTGTCTTTGCTTTGGTCAGAGTGTTGACTTTGTCTTCCTCTGCCTGGAGATCATCCAGAGTCTGCTGGTGTGCCTCTTGGAGGGCTTTCTTTTCCTTTGTGAGCTTGGCAATGCTCTCATCCTGAGAGGCCATCTCCTCAGTGAGGTTCTTGACCTGTGCAAAAGAATTTCAGAGCAATGTGCAATTGGTTTGATTATTATAGGTAATTTTTGTGTTAAATAGTTTTTGTAAGTAATATGGTTTACTTTTACTTGCATGTTTAGTGCAGAATTATGTACTTTAGTATACCTTATAAGTGTTTTTAAAATCTCAGCATATTTAAATTTGCAGTGTAGTGTAACATTAAACCTTGTTCTCTGTGGCATGTTTCTCCTTTTCCACTTTGGCCAAGGTGAGCTCCAGGTCATCAATGTCCTTCTTCAGCTCAGAACACTCATCCTCCAGTTTCCTCTTCTTTGCAGTCAGCTCAGCATTGATTTCCTCCTCATCCTCCAGTCTCTCATTTGTGTCTTTGAGTTTAGCTTCAAGCTGGATCTTGCTCTTGATGAGCCCCTCACACCTTTCCTCAGCATCAACGAGGTTCTCAGTTTCCTGTTGTGATTGTTTTAATGTAATTGATGTCATCCAAATTCCATTAAACATTGTCAGCTCTGTTTGAAATACTTACAGATGATACTTGGAGTTGCAGATCATTTTTCTCCTGTAGCAGAGACACCATCTTCTCCTCCAGTTCTTTCTTCTTGGCCAGTGCCTTTGCCAAGTCCTCCTTCATTTTCTCAAAGTTCTCCTTCATGGCAACCATTTCCTTCTCAGTCTCTGCACTCTTGAGAAGAGGCTTAATCTTGAAGTACAGCTTCATCCATGGCCAGTGTTTCACATTCATGAATGAGCGGATGTTGTATTGAATACTGTAGATGGACTCTCTGTTAAAGAGAGATATTCCAGTTGTTTGACTTGTTTATTTTAACCAGATTGCATTTGTACTAAATACATTCAAGGAGATCCTGTTCAGTTTCATAAGCATTTGTATCATATTATACAATGTATGTATTATATCAAATGTGCTAAATTTACCTCCTCTCCATCATCTTAACAAACTCTCTCCTCATGAGGAAGCCACGGCACAAAGCTTGAGTCATGGTCACCAGATTTGCCAGTTTCTCATCTCGCAACTCTTCAAGGGTACCCAGAAGTCCAGCTTTGAAGAAAACCTGAACATTTTTTTTTGAGAGATTCGAAATTTGAGTCTGTACCCCAGAAAGTAAATCAAAGGGAATTTTGTACATAACAACTTGTACTTGAATTTGCTCTGGTTCTTGTAGAATCTAATATTTTTATCTAAATATTATATACTACTGTATACTATAATATTCTAAGGAAAATATTATGTATAAAATGTAAGTATCTAATCACTTTTTAATTCAGACAATTACTTACCTTGGTGTGTCCAAACTTGTACTGGGTATGATCTACATCAATTGAGCCCAAGAGTTTCTCTGACGCTTTCTTGTTGTCAATAAACTGTCCCTCTGGGATGACACTGGCATTTAAGACTTTGTATCTGAAAGTGTTAAAGTGAAATATGTATATATTCCTGCCAATCAGACTTTGTATCTGAAAAATGTATGTATTCTAACCAATCTTTGATTTGTTTATCATTTCTCATTGAAGTGATGACGCAACCCATGTGATGACAACCCATGTGATTGCGTATAATTTTACTTACGCAAATGGTATTTTTCAGATGTTCTACAATTATCGCAATTTCTAAAAACAGTGTGATTCACTATACCTCTGCTTGAAGTCACCGTAGAGGATTCTGCTGGGGAATCCCTTTCTGCAGATTCTGATACCCTCCAGCACACCATTACACCTCAGCTGGTGGATGACCAGGAAGTTCTCCATCAGACCTAGGGTTTCAGGGTTAACGGTAAAATGTGTGTAACAGTTCTTACAGTCAGAGATGTCCATTTTTTTCTGTGCATTTATTAATCAAAACTTTAGAAAATAAAAGACCCACCTGGAGTCTTGGACTCATTAGGAATCAAGCAACGCACAAAGTGAGGGTGAGTGCTTCTCAAGTTGGTCATCAGCTTGCCCAAGTTTTCCTGTGAGTTTTACATTTATGACTTTGTTAGAGAAATGTCTTGCCTACTTTTATGCAAATTGCTATTTTTCATAATTTAAACCTGTTCACTCGTACTGTATGTTTATAATGAACCTAGAACTAATAATCATAATACATTAAGACAATCTGCATCTCATTGTGTGGAATATATTCACTGAACTTTGTACATGATCACAGTTTCTTTTAAATTGTTCTCACCCTGAACAGAGCAGACACAGTTTGGAAGGAACCACCCTTCTTCTTGCCTTTCTTTCCACCAGTGTCAGCTGTTGACAAGTTGAAATTAGTCAATTATTGTTTTTCATATCTTACTATACTCCTATTTTATTCATATATATTTTTTTACTTTTTATTCTTGATTGCATTTTCAGTCCAGTGAAAATATATTCTATATATTTCTATATTTCATTTTTAATGAATTTGAAATCATTAGTGTTCATCTTACCATCAGCACCGGCATGCGCTGCATACAGGTGGCACATGAGTTTGTTTGCTGACTTCTGGTACAGCTGGACCACAGAGTCATTCAGTGGATCCTTGTTCTTGTCCAACCAGC
>JAQMYJ010000016.1:22904231-22915497 GCA_030014305.1 Clarias laeviceps
CCCTTATTTGCCTTTGGGGATTGGCCCTTGAGTGAAATCCCCTGGCTCTTAGCCACAACTGAAACGCTCTCATGTGCCCAAAATGTCCAAAGGTATCACCGTGGATGCAGCTGCCATTACACGTACAGATTTTTGAAAGTGATGTACAGTCACTCTCTGGTCTAGCTTGATCTCCTTCAGGGCATTGAGAATGGATTCGATACGAGCGGGGGACAGCTGTGCTGTACCCAAGTATGTTGTCCTCTGAACCGGAAAGAGAACTCTTTTCGTAGCATTGAGTCTCAATCCTAAAGAATGGAGATGAGCTAGGACGACATCCCGAAGTCGAAGCGCTAGCTCCTGAGACTGCGCCAGAATCAGCCAATCGTCTATGTAATTTAAAATGCGGATGCCCTGGAGTCGCAAGGGAGCCAGGACTGCATCCATACACTTTGTATATGTGCGGGGTGATAGAGCTAGACCAAATGGAAGGACCCAATACTGGTAAGCTTTGCCCCCGAAAGCAAACCTCAGGAACTTACTGTGTTGTGGCAAAATTTCTATGTGGAAATATGCGTCCTTCACAAAACCAAAATATGCGTCCTTCACAAACCAATCCCTTGGTTTGTCACAAACCAATCCCTTGGTTGGATTTGTGAAACAATGATTTTGACAGTCAGCATTTTGAATCTGTACTTCTTGAGATCTAGAATTGGACGCAGCCCCCCGTTTTTCTTGGAAACCAAGAAATAACGACTGTAGTAGCCTGACTCTATGTCTGGTAGGGGAACATGTTCTATGGCCCCTTTTTCCAGCAATGTGCGATGTGCGAACTGAATCCTGTAGCCTTTCTCTACAGTCCTTAGTACCCAGGGAGATATGCCTGGCAGTAGCTTCCACGCTGGCAGTTTCTCCGAAAGGGGCACAAGTTTTAGCACTTCGGCTATAAGGGGGGGTTTTAGAGGTTCGGCATCCTGAAGCACAGCAGGATATGACCGAAGAACTAACGTGCTGTTGGAGACCGGTGTTCCGAAACACCAATGGCGGCGGAACCTGAACACCGACCTCCTGGGGGTGCCAGGGAGGGCACTTCCTTATTGAAAAGAATGTTACGCGCCCCTCCCCAGGGGGGGCACCCACACGGTCCTGGGCGCATGTGCTTCAGGACTTCTTTTTAGAGAAGAAGACAGTGTGGTGGTCCGATCTCTTTGAGGCGGCTTGTGAAGGGCGGCGAGCCGTCCCGGCTGCTAACGCTTTCCTTCTGCGCCTCCCGCCTGGCGAGAGTCAGACCTGGTCGAGACTGGGTGGCCGACAGTCCCGACTCTTGAGCACGGCGGGGAAGAAATTTCCGAAGGCCTGTTCATATAGCCTAGCTTCCAGAAACCTAGTGGCGACGGAATCAACAGCGTCGCCAAACAGGCCGGAAGGCGAGACAGGGGCATCAAGGAGGAATGTTCGATCCTTATCCTTGATGACTGTCAGGTTTAGCCACAGGTGCCTCTCTGCGGATACCAGGGAAGCCACAGAATGGCCGATAGCACGAGCCGTCTGCTTGGTTGCGTGAAGAGACAAGTCTGTAGCCCGGCGTAATTCTGTGAATGGTCTGTCATCCACAGTGCCGCTCGTGCTCAAGTCTTTTAGCAGATCAGCCTGGTACGCCTGCAAGACCGCCATGGTGTGCAGTGAAGCGCCGGCCTGACCTGCTGCCTGAAAAGCCTTTCCCACCAGGGTAGATGAGAGTCTACATGGCTTGGAGGGAAGTGTTGGCTTTTTCAGGAAGGATGATGTCCCAGGAGAGAGATCTTCTAGAGAGAGATCCTGCAAGTGTCTCTTCTATCTGGGGCATCATCAAATAACCCCGTGCTTTCGCATCAACGATATTCGCATAAAACAAAGTCGATGGTACAAAAATACGGGATGAATAAGGCTTGCTCCAAGAACGAGTCAACTCGTTGTGGAGGTCGCCAAAAAAGGGGAGAGAGCGGCGTTGTGGCTCCATCTCCTGGCCACCCGACAGAAATCTGTTGTGTAATTTAGAGTGCTTGGGGAAGGCTTGCTCCTGCGGCCAATCAATGTGCAGCCGCTCGACTGCACGCGTTATTACTTCAAGCAGCTCCTCATACTCTCTGTCCTCCTTAGAGGAGCGTTCTGAGGTAGCTACTTCCATTTCCGCAGAAGCAAGAGAGGAAGTCTCTCCTGCACATTCACAAGAAGCGCTGAGGCGCGCTTGCGAAGTGGAGGGAGAAACTTCCCGATCAGATGAGAGGGTGAGAGAAAGGAGGGGAGAATCCGTCTCGCGCACCTCTGCCAGATCGGCTTGTGAGCCCCAGGAATGCAATGCGGCTCGTGGTTCTTCTTTGAAGAAAGCTAGGCGCGCGCGAAGGACTTTCATGGGGAGAAGATCACAATGCTCATAGTCTCCTTGAAGTCCAAGGAGAGCGTGCTTTTCGCCCAAACTCTCAAGACAAAAAGTGTGGAGATCGCCCGCCGAAAGGAATTTCTCACAAGGAGGGACACATCTCGTTTTAAACTCGGTGATTTTATCGGTGAGTTAAATACTTTTTCTTTTAGTTTGCTTGTAAACACACGCGACACAGTGCGGTCTGAAGACAAAATTGATCTGAGGAATGTTTCCGGTTCACTCCTATTTATAACCTGCAGGTGCGTCTCATCAGACGACGTCACCTGACCGAGGTTATATAAGCCAAATTTTGGTGTGTTTGATACACACATGCTTCACAACCAGCAACACGAAAAGATGTTCCCATAGCGTTTTCACGCAGCATCGAGTGTAGCTTTTGAAAGGGAACCGGGTTCGTCGTTTGCACCCTCACCATGCTATACGTGCAGATGCTAAACACTTCTGTTAGCTAGACAAGCTTCATAGTTTTAGTCCAGAAGTGAAGAAGCGCAAACACACACACACACACACACACACACACGGAGCATGTCTGCTGGCTGAGGGAGTGTGTTTGGAAAAGGGATTTTGCGGCTGAATAATCACCGTAAGAGCCGCGTGTCTGAGCTGGAGTCTAAACACGTGTAATCTCCGGAACGTTCCTCACACATCAGGGCGTTGTGTGTGTGTGTGTGTGTTTGTGTGTGTGTGTTTGTGTGTGTGTGTGTGTGTTAAAGAAGGGATTCCTGAATAATTAGAATTAACCAGAAAAGAGAAAGTCTTGCGTTAGACTTTTAGATAAGAGACGAGGTCACCTCCGCGTCCGCTCCGGGATCAGACTTTATTTTGTCCAGGTTTCATCTCAGAGACAAAAAAATTTATAAAATAAAAAATGCTTTTATAAAGAATTAATTTTTTTAAAAACACAGTAATGAACAGCAGATGATGACGGTCTGCTTTGCTAATCTAAATGAAGTTGGCTCGAGTTCTTTGTTCAAATTAATGATCGCGCTGACAATCTGTCCGTCCATCTGTCTGATACAAACACACACACACACACCACACACACACATGTTTATGAGAGAGACAGTGTGTGTGTGTGTGTGTGTGTGGTGTGTGTGTGTGTGTGTGTTTTACCCAGGTCCACGTCCCCTGCGCGCGGTCTCTGAGAGTACGGGACGTTCTTATAGACAGCATCAAGGATTTTCTCCTTCACCTGTGTGATGGTGTCGCAGTTTAACACCTTCACCACCACCTCCACCCCCCCGGTCTCCTGACCTCCATCCACACAGCACACCGTCTACACAGAGAGAGAGAGAGAGAGAGAGAGAGAGACAGTAAGGAATGGAAAGCAATTGAAAGATAGAAAGGGAGACAGGAAGAGAGAGACAGACAGATGAAGAAATGGACAGACAGAGGAAGAGACACAGACAGAGGGAAAGACAGATAGAAAAACAAACAGAGAGACAGAAAGAGGGAGAGATAGACATATAGAAGGAGAGACAGACAGACAGACAGACAGACAGACAGAGACGGAGGGAGGGAGTTTGTGTCCAGCAGCAGGGTTGAGGGTTTTCAGGAGGCGAGGATGCAAATCCAGGACTTCAAAGTGGCTTCACTGGGAATCAACATGCAGAGATATTTAACATGCTGAGATTCGTGTGTGTGTGTGTGTGTGTGTGTGTGTGTGTGTGTTATGCTGATACAGTCTGTACTTGTGTAAGGTTTACACTGCGCTCTGACCAGTAACGGCTTTAATTATTGTCTCTGTAACTGTTCATTCTCTCTGTCTCTGCCGCACTGCATTGTGGGAAACCGGGTCACACTGGACTGGTGTGAAAGTGCAGCAGGGGGACAGTAGAGCCACAGATACAATGAAGGGATAACTGCTGATACGTGTGTGTGTGTGTTCCAGTGATAACAGAGTGTATCGAGCCGCTCACACACTCACCAGTGTTTTGTAGTCGATCTGTTGGCGGATGAGTTTATCCTCACTGAGAGAGTAACGCGCCTCTCCTGTGACCGCGTCGATCGGCCCTTTCTCCATCTGCTGCTTTATGGCACAGTGTAGCATGAAGAGGGGCTCACTTACACACTCCTGTACACACACACACACACACACACACACACACATACAGCTATTTCATTATGAAGCCGAGTAGGTAAATAAAATTATCCAGAAGTTTCCATAAACACAAAGCTGTACTTTACAGAGAGGAGCCTCACTGATCAGTGAAGTTTTAATAATATGATGACACGGGAAGCTGAGTGTGTTTGGTGACGCAGTGAGCACACACACACACACACACACACACACACACACAACAACAACAACTGGTAACCTCCGTTTACCTTCAGGAACTTGTGTAGCAGGAAGGCAAACCAATTCGTCAGCATCTTCTCTGCTACTGACTCAGTCCTACACACACACACACACACACACACACACAGAGGAATTAAAGTGAGAGGGGCATTTATGAAATATTAAACAGCTCAGAAAACAGAGGGAGAGAAAAGAGGAGTGCATAAAATGAAAAGTTTTTAATGTTTTATGAAACACACACACACACACACACACACACACACACTCTCTCTCTCACTGTCTGTCTCATATCCATTATTGCTTGGGTTAAATTTCATCTTCAGCGACCATAAGGATATATATATATGTGTGTGTGTGTGTGTGTGTGTGTGTGTGTGTGTACCGTCTCAGCAGCAGTTTGGGGTGGTTCTTGCTCTCCATGCTCTTGGCGATGAGCTCAGAGAGCAGCTGTTTGAGGATGTCAGTGATGAACTCCAGCCTGTTGTGCAGCGCGATCATGATTAGCGACGCCACGTAGCCGCGGTCGCGCATGGAGAACGAGCGCTGCAGCTCCAGCGTGCGGATAAACGACAACAGGAACAGCTTATTGTTCACTAGCTGACCCAGCTGCTTCAGGGCCTTCTCTACACGCTGCTGCCCACAGCCCGCCACCTCACACACACACACACACACACACACACAATTAACTAGGGATACATGAGAACAAGTTGGCATGATGTACACACTTCACACACAGATCCAGGGTCAGATTGACTCAATGAATTATTTCTTCTTTTTTGTCCAAAATGATAAAAATGAGTTAGTTTAATAACTGCATAGTTAATCTCTCTCTCTCTCACACACACACACACACACACACACACACACCTCCAGATCTCGGAGGACCGGATGGTCGTCCATGCCAGGAAACAGGATCCTCATGACGTAGGTGCGATAATCCAGGTGTGGGATTCCGGCCCGGTCCAGATCACTCGTCAACTCATTTATGTCTGTCTGGAGCTCGGCAAATGCTGAACGCACACACACACACACACACACACACACACACACACACACACACACACGTGAGAAACTGTACAAAATACAAAAGAGTTCTTCTCATCCTGCCTCACTGTTCAATTAAACACTTGTTTTCTTCACATTATGATTCTTTGATTATATTTCAGTCTTTTCTGTCTAAATGTTTTATATTGTTTTTCTATAACAATAAGTTACAATTATTTTTGACCATGATTCTTTTCTACAACCATTTAATTCTCTTCTCTCATACTGTGATGCTTTAATTAGATTAATTGTTTCCATGGTGATATGATTCTTTGATTCCTTTCTATGACCATGTGTTTCTTATTTTAATCACCGTAATGGTTTACTATGAGTTGATGATTCTTGTTTGTGATCATATGACTCTATATTATTCATGTTTTATGATTATAATGGTTTGTTCTTATACTGTAGTAGTTACTTTTTTTTTGTCTCAGTGGTTAAGGCATTGGACTACGGTTTTTATATTGCTGAGAACCTCCTGAATCTGTGCCTCCAAGTCCTAGAGTGTGACGACCACCAAGAAGTTCAGATCTCACTCCATGTAATTTTTTTCCTTTGTGACTAAACAAAGGAGGAGGTGTACAGGAAAAGCCTCGCACACAGGAGGACTTGGAGGCAGGACATGTACAATTTGTTATCACATATATAAATACACACATAAATTTGTAATAGAAATATGGACTTTATTGCCAATTTTTAATACCTAGTTACCTGAGTACACGGGGTGGGTGAAAAGTAACTAGGTATTAAAAATTGCCAATAAAGTAATGAAATATAATAACAAATTGTACAGACAAAAAGTATTTGTCCAAACCTGCAGTGACATGGTATCCGAACACACACACTTCAATATGGAGTCGGCCCCCCTTTTGTAGCTCTAACAGCTTCGACTCTTCTTGGAAGGCCGTACACAAGATGTTGGAGTGTTTCTGTGTGAATTCGTGTCCATTCACTCTGTAGAGCGTTTATGAGTTCAGACACTGATGCTGGACGAGAAGGTCTGGCTCACAATCTCCGTTCCAGTTCATCCAAAAGGTGCTCGATGGGTTTGAGGTCTCAGGGCTCTGTGTTCGGTCCGCTCGAGTTCTTCCACACCAAACTCATTAAACCATTTGTTTATAGTCCTCGCTTTTTTTGAAACAGAAAAGGACCTTCACCAAACTGTCACCACAAAGGTTATAAAAAGCATAGCATTGACTAAGATGTCTTGGTACGCTGAAGCATTAAGATTGTCCTTCACTGGGGCCTGATTGATTGAAACACCTGAATTTAATAATTAAAAGGTTTGGACAAATACTTTTGTCCATATATTGTATGTATGATTCTTTGATTTTATGAATCGTTTTATGGCCAAGTGTTTTTTTTTTTTTGGTCTCTTTTCCATGACTTGCGGCTCTTCTCCGTGACTCTGATTCGGTCCTTCTGTGCTTTTAAAACAGTGAGTCTATGATTTTAAGAGTATATTCTGCATACTTTTCTGCATACATATTTTGCATAGATTTCATTAGTATTTAGTATCAGAGTAGATCACATTATTGTAACGATTAATGATTTCATTCATTTCAGATACAATAAAAATAAAATAAAGAACATGCTTGAAGCCCTGACACTGTTCTCACCCTCTTTGCACTCCAGAGCCACTCTGGATTCCAAGTTGTCCATTTGCATGTGCAGCCGTTTGAGCGTGAGGTCGTTCTCGTGTGATTTGCGTCGGTAGGCGATCAGGACGAGGATGACGATGATGAAGAGCAGACCTCCTCCTGCCGCAATGCTGAAGATGGCGGGTAACGTCAGGAGGCTGTCCGATTGGATGTGAACTGAACCTGGAGACAGGTGGAGACCACCCACCTGGATCTACACACACACATACACACACACACACACACAAAATTCAATATACATATTGGACATGCATCTGCAAGAACTGAGATATATTTATATATATTTATATATATTCATAGCAAGGCAGACAGACTGTTCCTATTTCAGCTAACTTTCGTCATCTCCTGTTACCAGCAGGAGTGTCAGCTCCGCAGAGATCAGCAGCGTGTGATGCAGTAAAGCAGAAATGCCTGAGGAGCTGAAACACACTGAGGCCCAAAAACTCACAGGTATACTGTAGGTGTGTACACTCACCATTCTTTTTAATAGGAACAACTGCACACACGCTTGTTTATACAGTTTTTGAGCTAATCACTAAAAAAGCAAAAAAGATCAGGAGCTTCACATAAAGTTCACTTCGAGCACCAGAATGAAGAACAAGTTTGATCTCTGTGACGTTACCAGTGACATGGTTGTTAGTTTAAGTATCTGAGGAACTGCAGATCTTTTAAAACATGATCATTTTCAAACACATTAATCTCAAGTCAAATCAAATTTATTTTTAAAGCACATTTAACAACACAGTCGACCAAAGTGCTGTACAATCCTAAAACAGCTGCCACTAGAAACAGAATGAAAATTAAATAAAATGCAAATCCAAATAAAATAATACACAACAATAAAACGTCCACCCTCTTTGTATAAAATAGGCAAATAACCCTTTAAATAAATAAAAAACAGGGAGAAGAATACCTCATCACTCTGTATTAAATGTTAAAGTGTATAGAAAAGGTCTTAAGGTGAGATTTAACAGTAGGAAGAGGCGGGGCCTGATGTACAGGGACAGCTCAGTCCAGAGTTCAGGGGCTGCTAGTGAAAATGCCCGACCTAGATTTAGGAACTGTAAGTAAAAGCTGCTCACCGGACCTGAGAGACCGTGTTGGACTGTATGGCTTTAAAAGCTCAGAAATATATTGTGGTGTCAGATTATTCACGGCTTTGTAGGTTATTAACAAGACAGGACTTATGTGCAACCGCATTAGTGAGGCGTGGCCAACACCAGGGCATCGCAACTATCAAGCCGACTAGAACCTTTTAAAGATCTTTTTGGACAACAGCCTAAGCTGAAAACAGTTCTAGCAGTTGTGTTTGCATGAGATTTAATCTCTAAAGATAACAAAATTCTGCAGGCTGAAACATCTTACTGATGAAGGAGATCAAACGAAAATGATCAGACTGGTCTGAGTTGGCAGGAAGTCTGTAGTAACTCAAATAATTCCTCTGTACAACCGAGGTGAGCTGAAAAGCATCTCGACATGCACAACAAAATAAACACTAATCTACAGCAGTGAAGAACTGCACCAGGTTCCACTCCTCCACATGTTCAGCCAGGAACATGAATCTGAGGCTATCATGACTCACGAGCACAGACACATCCAGCTGATGACTGGAAAAAGACAAGATCATTTCTCCTTCAGCTGTCCAGTCTGAGTGAGTCCGTGCCTGTGATAGTCTCAGATTAGAGCGTCACCAAGAACTGTCGCTCTCCCAGTGGTTTGTTTTTTGGTTTTCTTAGCAGTTTCTGAAATACTCAAACCAGCCCATCTGTCACTGACAACCAGGCCACAACCAAATCACAAAGATGAGACGCCACCCCATTCTGATGCTGTGCTGCTGACACACGTCTGGCTGATTGGATAAACTGCACATGCATGCAGATGGTGAGGTGACGTGGTAGTGAGGCAGTGAGGTACTGAGGCAGTGAGGTACTGAGGCAGTGAGGTACTGAGGCAGTGAGGTACCGTGACTCTGTGCTGGCCGGTCAGAGGAGGCGGCTCACACAGCAGCTGTGACTCGGAGATGGTGATGAGACACGGAATGTCTCCAACCAGGACAGTGTAGTTCAGTCTGGAACCTCCAGATGCAAGAGGAACCAGATTTCTGCCCTACACACACACACACACACACACACACAGTTTAAATCATGAATGATGGATATATTAATTCATTGGTTATTGCTATAATTGTGTAACATGATCATCTCGCACTTTAAGGATGATGGGAGATCCCGGTTTCTGCTCCAGCACTCCAGAAACACTGAGCGGTTCGAACGAGGGGTTGGGGTAATAAACAAAACTGGTGCTGTTGTAGGTGAGCAGAGCCTGAACATTATTGAAGATGAAGCCAAACTCATCAGCCTGCTTCACAGAGTTCTGCCCCGGGGCGAAATCAGCCATCAAGGGTGGAGCAGAGCAGTGGAGTGAGGTGGCGTTTACCACTGTACACACCTGAGAGGGAGGAGAAGAGAAGTTACAAAGCTGTATGAGGTGTGTTCAAGTCAAACCAGGACTTGTGATGAAATTTCTGGTGAATGAAGATCAAGTCATTGAAATTTACAGAAGACTTCAAGCACAGTACAGTGACGAGAGCTTTAGCTGGAGCAAACATTTTAAAGAGGGCCGTCTGTCCGTGAATGTGGTGGCTCGGAGCCACTGCAGTCGTTCCCGTGAACATTTAGCAAGTGGAACGGCTGATCCTTGAAGATTAATCAACACCACTTGAACGTTACAGGACTGGCTGGGAGTTATTGCCCCGTCTCCAGTATAGTCCTGACCTCACTCCAAGCCATTTACGAACAAAGGAGTTCCTGGGGGGCCGACATTTCATGGCTCCGGTGTACTGAGAGAACTTTCTAACTTGATGGTGTCCAAGCTCTAGTGAAACACTGGGACAAGTGCATTAGTGTATCAGAGGATTATATAGAGAAATAAAGGGAGTTTTTACTCTCAGAACTGCGTTCTGTTATTCTGTACAAACAAACGTCCCGCTTTGACTCGAATGCACCTCGTGATACTTTGAGAATAATTTCTTTTTTTTATTTTAAATCAGAGGAAGAGAGATTTAGATCCCAGGGTCCTATGTACGTTCCTATGAAAAATTAAATAAATGAACCTTCCGGAAAATTCCTCATAAAAAGCTTTTCCTGCTTTTATGTCTGCGTTACATATGCAGGAGACTCTGGTTTATAGCCCCGGTCATTGTGCAGTTATAGTAACATTAACACCATGAAGTGTTTATGGAACGATAACCCTAAAGCACAAGTACTCACGTTAACAGACTCGCGGCCGCCATGTTTGACTCGAACCCGAGGCTCCTGCACCACATCCAGGTTAGTGCCGGTCACAGTCAGGGTGGTGTGTCCACTGCAGGACAAAACACACAACAACAACAACAACAGCGCTTCTGTTATGACTGTATTATCAGAGGTATTTGTAGAGGCAGTGGATGAAATCAGGGTCTTTGGCTTATTTTGACTTATTCTGATGGCTGCAAATAAACACCATCATCAGTCAGTCTCGCCTTACTGTAAACCTGACATCGTCTGTAGTCCATCTAACAGCACCACACCCACCTGTGTCCCCCAACTCAGGGGTTCCACAAACACCACAGTGCAGATTTATTAATCCCTAATAAAACCAGATTTAAAATTTTTGACCTCTGTAACATTGATACATTGTTTTACAGTAACTGACATAAACTGTAACATTGATACATTGTTTTACAGTAACTGACATAAACTGTAACATTGATACATTGTTTTACAGTAACTGACATAAACTGTAGCATTGATACATTGTTTTACAGTAACTGACATAAACTGTAACATTGATACATTGTTTTACAGTAACTGACATAAACTG
>JAQMYJ010000016.1:22931722-22942439 GCA_030014305.1 Clarias laeviceps
GACTCTGTCCTTTCTTGTAGAGTGCCGTTGTGTTGAGTGACCAGTCAAGTTTGTTGTCCAGATGGACTCCCAGATATCTGTAATCAGAGACCATGTCCACTGTCTCCCCCTGGACAGATATAGGAGTCACAGGGGTCTTGCTTCTCCTAAAGTCTACAATTTTTGTAGTCTATATTGTTGTCACGGTGACGTCCAGTGTTTTGAATGTTGTGACAGTGAGTTGTGAATGGTGTGTGTTTTACGCTAAGCTCTCTACGTGTATTGTTTTGGTCTGACTCCGGCCAGTACGAGTTCTTGGACGTTTCTCCATTCGTGGTGTCGAGTCCAGGTTAGTATGGAGGGTGAACTTAAGCAGCACGTAGAGTAAGACTTTGTTTAGACACACTAGATAGGAGCGAGAGCTTATTCTTGTTTGGGCTAGTTAGTGTAGTTAGCGGGCATCACACGCCCTGGTTTTGTGTTCATTTTGTTTATAGATTAGACTGGCTGCCGCGCAGAAGTTAGAAAGTGTTTTGTTTTATTTATTTCTTTGATTTAAGATCTGCTCGTGGCTTCCACCGTCGAATGTGTTATTTAATATCTTGTATATATTTTCCTGTAAATATTCTTTCTTTCTCTACTTATACTGTTGGTTTCCACTGTGTGTTTTGGTGCTTTAAATTACTAAAGTTTGCTAAAACTCAGCGCTACTCTCGAGTTGGTCTCATTCTTGTTCATACAGTAAGTGACTCCTCAAATAGTAATCAGTGACGGTCTTCAATATATTAACCTTCCTTTTTTGAATTTCCTCCTTATGTCGGCTTCCTATCTCCCTTAGACATCAAGAGCAAACATAACAACTACATAGGAAAGCGTAACATAATTGTTGACCTGTCTGAGCTCATCAGCGAGTGTTTTATCAGGTGTTTAATCTGATCTTTATGGAACTTTAGTCTGATAGAGTGATGGCAGAGTGACGCTGCAACATTCACACATTCCATCCGAATTAAAAATCTCTGACACACGACGTTGTTTAAATTTTAGATCAGACGAAGCGGAATTTTCAGACCTCGGCAGACGGACCAGGCAGGCTGACGACCGCGGAGGTTCGAGCGGCAAAACGGCCACATCAACAAAAAATCACGTGACAATGTGAGGTCGCTGCACACGCTCTCCGCGTAATTACAGTAACGTGATGAGAGTGAGAAGTTCAGCAGCAAAAAAACAGAACGACAGCAGGAACGGGAAGCTGTTTATACTGAAGTACTGAGTGTGTTAGAACACACACACATTCAACAACATCGCCGTGTTCCAGGGAGCAGCGTGTAGAACACAAGGAGCATGAAGGGAGGAACGGAGCAGAGACACTCACATAGTGTGTGTGCTGCAGTTGTAGAACTTCACCTCGGTGCTCAGGACCATGTGACCTGTCTCCTTAGAAACAACCTTTAGCTCCACACCTGACCAGTCTGAGAGAGACAGACAGAGAGACAGAGAGAGTAAGACAAAAAGACAGTAGGTGGAACAGATCAAGAGCCGAAATGTCCCTCACCTCGGTCAGCGGAGATCAGGGGGACGTCCCGGGCGGTCGGAGACAGACACATGATGCTGGTCCCGCTGACGTGACCTTCGACCTCCGCCAGGCTCCCAAACGAGCAGGTGACCCCGGCAGAAAGGTCGGGAACATTACTGACCTCCAGCAGGAGCTACAGTATTATGATTATTATTATTATTATTATCATCATTATTATGAATAATAGTAATAAAGATAAGTGATGATGTAATACAGTCTGGAAAATACTAATCAGTGTTTTGAACTGAAATTAAACTCGACTTGTATGAATTCAAACAGATAAATATTACATGTGATGATGGTGATGATGTAACTGCAGTGTAACATGCAGACTCACAGGGACGGCGTGCTCTGACATGGCCACGCTGTCCGGGTGGGCGGAGACTCTTACACACCGCCTGATCTCGTCAGCGAATCGGAAAGGTTCGTCTGAGCGCTCGCACCGATCCCGCCTCACACACCTGAGAGACAGAAAAGAGACGATGTGTGTGTGTGTGTGTGTGTCTGTGTGCTGAAATACATCATAAAAGTGACACACACACACACACACACACACACACTGCTCTCTCAGCTCAGTGTCATTCGCACACTGGGAATCTCAAAGCCTTTAAATTATAGTGGAACTGGGTGAGTGGTTGCCATGGTTCCCACCTGTACGACCAGCCAGAGTTTGCTCTCACACACACACACACACACACACACACACACACACACACACACACACACACACACAAAATGAAGTGTAATTATTACATCATATAAATAGAGTCCCAGGAACCAGGAACTCAGTACTGCTTCATAAACAGAAGAGGAGAAAGACAGAGACAGAGACAGAGAGACTTTTGACTTTTTACAGTCCTTTATTTTACAAATTTTGTTATATAAAATGGAATAGAGATTGAGTTTAAAAATTAATAAAAATTTTTTTTTTAATATATTATAGTTATTCTTTAAACCATATATAGTTATTGTGCTTTTTCTTCAGTTTAAATTTGCGACAAACATGGTTTCGTCTTCTTCTACAGAGCACAGGGTCTCCTCACAACACCATATTGTTTTAAACATATTTATGTCCTTCAAATTCTTGTAAAAATTAAAATCAATTAAGTAAAATCTAAATGCAGTGGTAAAAAAAATGCGTTTAAAAAAGGTTAAACAAAGACGACAATCTGGGACAATGTATAAAAGCCTGGAAAACAGTTTCTCTCTGTGAACAAAAGGGGCACTCGTTCCTGAACTCGTTCCTCTGATGTTAGGGTGGTTTTCCAGCGATGCAGGAGTTGGTTGGCGACCCGTTGAGACCGTAGTCCCATATGCGCTGCCAAGTCCTCTGCCACTGAAAGTCCACTGGGAGCTTTCCTACTGTCCTGCAACACCTCTACTACATCCTGTCCTATTACTGACACACAAGAGATCCTGGCGCCCGGCTGTTCTTCAAACCTTGGAGAGCCATCTGAATCTCTGCCAGTGTCAGTTCTGCAGCCATTTCTGTGGCAGCTTGTTCTGACAACTCGGGTAGACTTTTTAAAAAGGTCTCCTCCATTGCATGTGCTTCTGACCACTCACTACTATACAGTTTTGAGTAGAAGCTGTTTGTCTGCTAACGAATTTCAGTGGGCTCTGATACGAGATCCCCTGATTCTGATCGCACAGCATGTATGATTCTTTTCTGTCCATTTTTTTGTTCCAGACCAAAAAAGAACTTGGAAGGAACATCCATTTCCGTAGCGTGTTTAAAGCGTGAGTGGACCAGCGCCCCCTGTGCTGCAGTACCCAGCAGGTCATTCATTACGGCTTTTTTGTTTTTGAGGATTTCAATATGTCCTCCTTTAGTTTTCTGTGGTCTCCAAACCCTGGAGTTCCACTATTTTAGTCTCTAGAGCTCTCATTGATCTAACAATGTCTTTTTAGCGTGTACTGTTGACAAAAACCTTTTGGTTGCGCCTTAGCTAAGTCCCACCATTGGTGTAGAGAGCTGAAATCTGCTTTTGTTGATTTTTTTTTGTTGACAGTTGATGTTTACAATAAAATCGATAGCATGTTATCTACGGAATGGGCCCAGGTGTACTGTCTTTGTTTTTTGTTTAAGTTTCTCCACATGTCACTTAAGTCCTGGGCCTCCATCATCTCCCACATGCGTTTACGGGAGGCCATGTGAGGTTCTTTATGGATTCTGTCCAGGTTGTCAAACAAAGGCTTCGTTCTCATAAAAAGTTACTTCTACTCTTACTTTTAAAATTCTCCCGTTGAAAAATTCTTCTATTGTATAAGAGTTGGGTATAAAATTGCGAGCGAAGAGCAGTGCGACTCCAGCACTCAGTGGTGTATTGTGGCTCAGAACTGCGAGTCCGTCCCACTCTTTTGACCAGTCGGCAGTTTTTGTCGTCGCTGTGTGTCTCCTGAAGTAGAGCCACATCAATCATTTTATTTTGTTATTCGATTTATTATTTATTACTTATTTAACATTTATTTATTTAACATTAATTGTTTTGGTAATTCATTTCTTTAGTCGAAATATTTCAGTGTCAACGAAAACTTTTTGTTTTTTGAAATATTTGACATCATGAACAAACTGTCTCTTGTTTGGGAAGTGGCCTTCCAGTTTAATATCTTAGCCCCTTTTTGTCTTTGTTAAAAACCTGTGTATGGACTCCTCGCTGTATATGACTGGTAGTTTCTCTTCATCAGGGGTGAGAATCAGCACAGTGTCTGATATGTAGCCGTCTCCGTCTGATTCTGGTTCTTTGTCTTTTTTGGGAAGTTTTTTTCCTCCTCCTTTACGGTCTTTTTTCCTTTTGGGTGTCTTGAAGAGGGGTTCCTCTTCCATCTCTATGTCCGCCTCGTCCCCCTGTGACAGTGCAGTGGCTGCTGCTTTCAGTTGGCGGCCCTTCGCCCTTGTACCCATCACCGATCTCCGGTGCCGGTTGGGTCACGTTGGGTTTCCCTCGGTCCGGTTTGGCCGAGCATGTTGCTTTTGGTGTTGATGTTATTTCAGTAGGCTCTTGGGTTGCAGGCTGGGCTTGAGATTCGTTCTCTTTGGGCTCTGGTTTGGCAGTATTTCTGGGTCCTTCAGTAGACGGCCGAGCCGTAGTCGCAGGGGGAACGGCCACGGCCGGCACGGTCGCCTCTTGACCCGGTCGCTCAGAGGCATCAGGATCGCTCTGTGTTTCAGGACAGGCACGGACAAGATGTCCCATTGCACCGCATTTAAAACATTTAATATCGGTGTCTGAGGAGGCGAATATGTTATGTCAAAGTCTTCAACTCTGAATTTGAAAATAGCGTTTAGTTTTTCTACACCATATTAAAAAAACATAAAAACAACTCTCCTAAAAGATACTAAGTGTTTAATCAGAAGGGATTTCCAACCAAGGGGGATTTTCTTTATAGGGGAGACCAGGCGTCCGTATCTGGACAGTTCTGCTGCTATTATACTGTCAGATATAAAAGGGGGAACATTAGACAAAACTACTTTCTTATCTGGGGAGTTCAGGGGAGAAACCAGGATGTGCTCAGTATTAACTGTCATTCCGTTTTGAACAAGTTTGATCGCTTTATCTACACTATTAACAAACACGACAACAGCGCTGTTCATTCGGGAAGCAGAGACGATGTTCTCATGACGATGTTCACACACACTCCTGTAAACTAACCCGAACACACCACGCGCACACCGTGTCAGCGAATTAAACTCTCATACCGCTGTGTGTCTGGAGCCGTCATGCTCCAGCAACACACACACGCACACACACACACACACACACACACACACACACACAGGCACTCACACAACAAAGATAAATATATATAAAGCCAAAAGTGTCTAATGGAGAAAATTGAACAAAAAAAATTGGCAAGACAAAGATTAAGGAAGTGTGAAAGTTAAAAGAGACAATTGGAAAAGAGACGGGAAGTGAGACAGACTATAAAGAGAGACACAGTAAGTGAAAGTGGGTGAGACAGAGGTGAGGATCGTCCCCCACTGGGGTAAAGTGGCGGCGGTGAGGTGATGGTGAGAGCATCGAGACTTTAATGAATCTCCTGCTGCTCGTGTCTGGATGGTCAGGGCCGAGACGAGGATCAAAGTCCTTATGAGGGAAACGCTGTACAGAGGGAACGACGAGCTTCGGGCTTGAGCAGGTCAGACTGCGGCTCGGTCAAAAGCAGCAGAAGAACTGCGCGTGTAAAGAACGTGCTGAGACTCGACTTATCAGAGCTTCTGATCAAGGTGTTACTTTAATATTTGATATAATTTTACAGTTTATTTTAACTTTATCGTCACTTGTTTCTGATTAGATCCAGTCAGACCCTGATCGACACCACAATACTCTCAATAATCCACCGACACAAACCACACAGGACAGTTTGTACAAGACTATGTACGTTTTTTTTGTAAACTTTGTATACAGATGTAACATTAAAGTGCTCATATGATACAAAATGTATGTTTTGGTCATGTTTAGACGTTCAGATGGGCGTCCGGTATGAGTGTAAAACAACAACAACAACAAAAAAACGTGAAATAATACGTTTCCTGCTTTTTGTTCTTTTTACATGTTGGGATTTAAACAAGCTGATTTGATTTTCCCCCTAATGTGACCTCATATATAAGCAGAGCCCCTCCCCCTGGCTTATACTCAGCTCTGGTGGGCGTGGCTCAGCAGTAGCTCATTTACATAGACACTGAAGCAGTGTGTTTGGAAGAGGAGTGAAACAAAGCAGATACACTCACACACACTCTGGGAAGCTCTGAGACAAGAGCAAGGAGCAAATTACAGGACCTTTAAGAAAATGTTCAAAAAGTAAAAAAAACAAAAAAAACACAGCTGAATCCTGGCTGAATCGTGTTGTTGGTAATGTTTCTCTGTTAATGATCAGTAATCAGATCTTACTTGAGATGTCTGGTGTAATAGTTTATGGTGGACCGTCACTATACACTTGTTTAATTTGTCCCTGTGTTTCCGTGTGCACTGATTTTTTTTTTGTCAATGACATTTTTATACATATGAAAATGAGACCTTTCTCCTGCAGTTCTAGTTTAGGATCCAAAATCTTCTGGATCTGAAGCTGAGGACCGACCCGGCCGACCCAAAGCTGCATCCATTACATCCTCCAGCTGCATTTCTGACCCGAGCTGACCTAAATTTATCTCCCCTGAACCTGGATGATGGATTTGTAGTGTTGACCATCAGCCAGTCTCCCCCCCCCCCCTCTCTCTCTCTCGCTCGCTTGCCTGCTGATGTCTCAGACACCGGTCTGATCCAGAAACAAAGACGACGGGAAATGGATGAAGAAATATGAAGACAACTCCCAAGTAAATGCCAGAAGAGCTTGTGGGAAATGTTGGAACAGAAAAAAAGCAAACAGGTGAAGAATGACAGTGAAGAAACAGAGAAAACCTTCACCTGAGAATAGGACTGTGTGTGTGTGTGTGTGTGTGTGTGTGTGTGTGTGTGCGTGTGTGTGCATTTTGTTTAATTACCGTTCTGGTTTCTCTGTAGCTAACTGCTGTCAGGTATAAACCAGTTTCTGTGAGACGAGGGACGTCACAACTTCGCAAAATGCCACAATAGATTCGATAAAAATTGGTTTCTCACACACGTCTACCAGGATTCTGTCGTCTCGCCTCCGTCTGTCCCATTTTCCTCTTTACTTTCCTTATATGGTCTGTGTTTCCTGTTCTATTTCAGTTTATGGGTTTTTAGGGCTTTTCCAGTTCTCACTCTGGTCCTTGTTCCAGGTTCCATCTCGACTCCACCCTGCAGTTCCCATGACCCTGTCCTGTCCTGTCCTGCCTCCACACTGGCCCGTCTTCCCCCTGCCTCATCCTGACTCCACCCTGTCTACTGTATGCTGACTTCATGTCCTGCCCTGTCACACCGATTCCATTCCAATCCCAATTTATTCCCAGGCTCCACCCTACCAGATCCTCACTCCTCCATCCTCCTCCTGGTTTTAATTTTTTTATTCCTGATGACAACACAATGTTTCTTCATGAAGAGTTTTTTTTCTTGGGCAAACATCATTAACTAACAAACACATAATAACACTCACCTGTTGTGGAGGACACACCAGCCGCAGTGTGGATCTCCTGAGCTTAAACAATCCTCACACCGGCGGTACTGCTCACAGTGTTCCACTGGCATCTGGACAACCTACACACACACACACACACACACACACACACACACACACACACACAGGTAAGAACAGAGATTTAATCAGACACAGACCCACACATACACAAACACTTGGGTAAGGAGAGCGATGTAATCAAACACACACAACTTGTTCCTAATCTCCACACTGGTGGATGATGTAACAGCGGGTCCATGTACTCGATCGGTGGCCTGAGGAGTGTTTTATCTGCGCGGACAATGACAAGCGCAATCAAGGTGACTGACCTCGAATCGAACGCTGAACACTCTGCGACCTCATTACACACATCAGACAGAGTGCAGGCTAATGATCAGAGCACACACACACACACACACAGGGCCTCCACCGATGATTACAGAGGATAAAAAAATATGGTGTTTAAATTGAATTTATGGTGTTTAAATTGCACACTCTTATATTTTGTTGAATCACCTTTAGCTTTGATTACAGCACACACACTGCTGTCATGTGTGTTTCATGTGTAAAAATGATTCCTCGTGCTCCCAGAGCCGCTCTTTCACAATCCGGGTCCTGAAACATGTCCGTGCCATCAGCGAAGATGAAACCCTCCATAGATGTGATGACCTGGTGATTCAGTACATTCTAGGTCGTCAGCTGACTTCATTTTATTGCCCCATAATGTTGCTGAGTCTCGACCTGAGTAACTGATCAACCCCAGATCATAACACTGTCTCCAGAGACACTTGTACAGTGGACACTATGTATGATGGGAGCATCGCTTCATGTCCTTCACTTCTCACCCTGACACGCCCATCACTCTGGAATAGGAACAATCTGGACTCGTCAGGTCACATGACCTTTTTCCACATCACTCCAAAGTCCAGTGTTTATGATCCCTAACAAACTGAAGAACTTTTATTCTAATGAGTCTCACTAACGAGTGGTTTTCTTATGGACACACAGCTGTTTAGTCCCAGTCCTGTTAGATCTGTATGATGTCTTAAAGGATTCTTAACCCAGTTCCGATCATTTCAAATCTCCTTAGTGGTGACTTTTTTGTATTTTTGCCCAGGCAGAAGGGGCGGGGTTTACTCTGGATATCTGTGCGGGTAGTTACTGACACATGCACTAGTAGTCAAAAGTTTGGACACCCATTGAGATTCAAGGGTTTTCTTTATTTTTGCCATTTTCCACAGTGTAGAAAATAGTTTCCTAACTGCAGTCTTGATTGTCTATGGACACAAAGTTAACATATGCAATTTTAAACAACTGATAAGTCAAATAAGTAGCTGTCAAAATTCTTAATATAAGATTTTTTTCTTAATCAAATATAAAAATTATTTGTTTATACATGTAAGTTTGTTTCTTACTAGGATTAATGCTTTAATTTAATAAAAATCTGCCCAGAGAACAATATTATATCAAGTTTGAGATAATTTAGTAATTTAGAGAATTAAATTTAGAAATTTAGTGCACTGTTAAATCTAAACAATAAAAATATGTAATGAACAGCTTACATTGGATTTTTAAATTCCTGTTTGTTAGGACCTTTTTTTTAATAATAATAATAATGAACCAACTGTGTGTCATGCTGTTACAGTACAATAATCAAGTGATGTGAAGTATGTTGTCTCCCCCAAAGCTTTTCCAATAACCTCATTTATTCCTCTTACGCTCCACATTTTAACATTAACTATAATTTTTATTTATTTAAAGCTCATGAAAAAAGTTAGTTCCTGTTATGACTTACGTTACAGCAGCTACTGTATAAATACTCGTTCCAGTTCCCTCTGTTTATTCTCTCTTTATCAGAGTTTGCCCTGTGTTTTATATATATATATACAGTGTAAACTTCTCTGTCCTGTAGATGTGAGAAACATTACAGTTACATGCACCGCTCACACTGGACACTCAGTGTTAAATAAAGACATCCCTGTAGAACAGTTCGCTCTATCACTGACTACACGCTGTTTATCGCTAGTCTTAGTGTAAACTGAGCTGCAGGAAAAATTACATTTTCTATATTTATAAGAATATTTTTATATTAACTGAAGCATTAAATAAGTTTATCTTTCAGTTTCCATCCTCTCTCTCTCTCTCTCTCTCTCTCTCGCTGATGTAATTTCCTGATGTGAGCTATATTGAATGAAAAGCGGATTAAGGCTGGAAGTGAAGGATAACCCCCCCCCATACACCCCTCACCCCATCCTCCGCTCTCCCAGAAATGGATTTCTATCTCCTTCCACTTTTTCATTGTTTACTTTATTTTCTCCCCCATTTTCTCTGCGGTGTGTTTGCGGCGCTCGATCCATTAACCAAAACGCTTTAAAACGGGAGGAAAAATCAAACACAAATCAGTTGCTCTCCTGAGAAATAAACACACTCGTATCCGAGATTTAACTTATTTAACTCATCCGTATTCATAGCACTGTGTGTGTGTGTGTGTGTGTGTGTGTGTGTGTTTACTGTTACGATTTTCCATCAGAGGCCAGACAGTGAGAATATAAATTAGATGATAATTAGAGCAGGTGCCATAAACACTCTAAACACACACACACACACACACACACACACACACAGAGAGACGGAGACAGTGATGAAAGTGAAAGTAAACAATGACACCTCTTTATTCCTCCGTCTTTATACCACATGAGGAGATTCTCTAAAACCTGATGCATGTGTTTATTATTTATAAGCGGTTAGCGCTTCTGTTAGCGTTATTCATTCTGATTAATCACACGTTGGACTGACGATGTGTATGAAGAGAGTGTGTGTGTGTGGAGTGACAGCTAAAGATTTAAACCCAGAGCTACACACTGTTTCTGTCTCCTGATTCCCTCTCACTGTAAAATGAAGTTTTAATCAGCTAGTGTATTTTATTTATCACAAAGACAATCGTTTTAATTTCACTTAATTGTCAAAAACAAATCTAGCTATATGGGAAAAATCCTCAATTAAACAGTAATAAAATAATAATCTGCTGATCTTTAATGTAATCAGTGATATTATTATTATTATTATTATTATTATTATTTGAGGTTGAAG
>JAQMYJ010000016.1:22945683-22968546 GCA_030014305.1 Clarias laeviceps
TTTTTGTTCTGGAAGCTCTGTCACTAAAACAAATTCCTTGTACGTGCAAGCGTACTTGGCAATAAAACTCTTTCTGAGAGGTAAGAGTAGGACAGAATTCTCCTTAAATTATTTCCCTACATTTTACTCCCTCCTCCACAAGCTAAACGCTCTCATTCTCTCTCCAGTTCTGTTTTCTTTTTGAAGTCATGTTGATCAGATTATGACGGTCCTACACAGCTCTATTATAGGGGCTTTAAACAGTTGTGATTGGAGCCGTCTGATTAGGATGATGTCATGCAGCCTGCAGTTCTGTGAAAGCTTTATGCACATAAACAAAACTTATAGATACACGTGACTGATGCTGATTTTAACATTTTATTTTTCCACCGTTTAACAACAAAAACCTGTAAAAACTCAGTTCTCGGCTCTCAGTTTTCCTCTGCGCGGTCCTACGCCTCGCTGAAAGGAAGAGTAGGAAGCTTCATAAACAATTCTATGTCCTACTGTAAGCTACAGTAGGAATATTTTCAGTCCCCAGAACCCTCCAGCACTATCTCTGTTTACAGCAAATAAAATAAATAAATAAATTCGCACACACACACACACACACACACACACACCCACACACACACACACACACACACACACACAATAACTACAACAATACTGCACATGATGTATGAAAGAGGAAAAAAGACAGAGAAAACCACAGAAAGGCTGAGACACGCAGATAGATTTTTGAAGGCAGATAAATATCTGGCGGTGGGTGAACAGTTTATTTCTTCATCCCTCCATCCTGACTTTCTCCTTGAGAAGAGGACGAGACGCTCTTCATCTATAAATGATGGACTCGTCTCCTTCGCTCCATCACTCAGCTACGGAACGTCTGAATCGAACCAGATCTGATGTGAGTGCAGGAGGAGACAACCATATGTCTGCTGTCAGCCATGATCTGTGTGTGTGTGTGTGTGTGTCTGTCTACTACACTCATAAACCTTTAAACAGTGAGCTAGAGAGGAGCAAAAGAGACAGACGAAACAAAAACAGACTCTCACTTTGCGTCTGAGTTAAGAGTCATTTGTGCCAAACATTAAAGCTGTGAAATGTTCGTTCACGATTGTTTACATTACTTCACATTTTTAACCCTCTGTACAATTTGCTGAAGCTGCAGGATTAGGCCTAAAGTCAAGATCACGTTCGGGTGCTTCAGGAACACGAACATGATGGTGCTCATCAACATCAAAACTAACACTCAAAGCAGCAAAACACACACACACACACACACACACACTTACCTGAGTGCGACTCATGGTGTAAAGGTGGTGGTGGTCTGGTGAAAAAGCCATGTCAGGAAGAACAGAACTTCCATCCTTCATCACCTTCACCGTCTCATAGAGGATCGCAGACGCACCGTCTACACGCACCTGAGACACAGAGACAGAGAGACATCAGGGCTCGTATTGACTAAGTGTGTCTCAGAGTGGGAAATCTCTCCTAAGTGGGCAAAAATTCTCAGAATGACGCCATTTTGGTCCAAATTTTAGGAGTAGGAGTAAGAGCTATTTATTGACAGTCTTCAAAAAGATAATCGCTCCCATCTCCACCAAAATGTAGGAGAACTGGTTAGGAGTAGCGAGGAAAGAGACGCGCGTGGAGGAGAGACGTCTGAGTAACAATGAGTGACATGGAGCTCAAAAACGTTTGGAATAATGAATAGAATACTTTTTAACATCACGTGCGGTATGTAACTGGTCCATTAACGAACATTCCGTATTCCGTCTCAGCAGGTGACTGACACTGTACGGTGTTTAATAACTGCTTTGAAACAGCGACACAGCGACAGCGTCGGAAATAATAAATTAAACTCCAGATCACGTGCAGATTCAAACATTTCCACAGCACGCAGCGTGAAATCAACAAAGCGTGAAAAACAATCTGCATTCATGGAGTCGTGGGCATCATCCCTGGCACACACATTCAAATAATCGTATTTATGCAACATTTTATATATTTATATTAAATTATTGTACACTACTGTTTCTTTTAGATCCACAATCAAAACTACACCTACATCGATTTAATTTACACTTACAGAGTTTAAAACTAAAAAACTCTGTCAAAACTACAACACCCACTATAATGTGCAGCCTGCTTGCGTCACACGCTTTCCCCGCCTCAGTCCTACTCCTAGCTGAAAGTAAGAGTAGGACACTTCATAAAGTACGACTAAGAAAGTCCTAAATGAACTTTGAGCGGGATTCCTAGGAGTGATTCTGAGATGCTTAGTTATTCCAGGCCCAGTTCATTAAACCAACACACACACACACACACACATACAGTATATACACAACTGTTTGCCCAGACAGAGGGAGAGAGAAAGACTAAAGACAGACAGACAGACAGAGAGGAAAAAAATTATCATGAGATATCACAGTCATTCAGGCTGATGAAACGCTTTGATGTTAGGCGTTTGTGTGTTAAATAAATTACCGTCAACATAAAACCTGCCGACTGGTAGGTGTGTGTGTGTGTGTCCATAAAGAGCACTAGATTAAGAAACAACACGGCCGGAGATTTTTCTAGGGTTAAGTTTTAAACCTTGTAATGAGGCTGAGGTTGATAAAATCGATTTGGAGCGCAGCCCGAGATCATTATCGAGTAGATCGTAAAACCCGATTTGGAACAAAGCCGCTCAGACCTCCATTAGCTAAAGACTAATTCTGTACCGGGATTCATCCTCGTCTTCCGCTCTATTCGTTCACACACACACACAGAAACAGAAAGTGGCACTTTATCAAGCTGTCTCCGCCTACGGATTACCCACAATCCCACTGGGCATTCACATGTGTGTGTGTGTGTGTGTGTGTGTGTGTGTGTGTGTGTATATACATACTGTATATATATATATATATATATATAAATAACATAACAGCAGTACTGTAACATATGGCACACTAGAGAAAATCCTGATCTTTGACCTTTAAGAAATCTGTAAACTCTGTGTGTGTGTGTGTGTGTGTGTGTGTGTGTGTGTGAGAACAGTAGACAATTTAACAATTAAACACCCATCAACAAACACTCCGTTTCCAGCTTCATGCACAATATTATGCCCATGAATCAGCGCGCGGGCGGCTTCCTGGCACCTATGAGGGGCGTTCGAGTCAAACCGGGACTTATGCTGAAATTCCTGCTGAATGAAGGTGTGAAAGCGATTGACGTTTACAGAAGACTTTAAGTGCAGTACGGTGATGAGACTCTTAGCCGCAGTAAAACATCTGAACGGTGCAAACGTTTTAAAGAAGTGAACGACGAGGTGGCTCAGAGAACACGAGGTAGAACATTCATCAAGTGGAACGTCTGATCCTCGATAATCAACACTGCAAACTTAAGAGTCCGTCTGTGTGAACTGTACACACAATCATTCACCAACACCATCACAGGAACTCGGCTGTGAGTTATTACCACCCATACAGTCCTAGTGAGACACTGGGATAAGTGCATTAGTGTATCAGGCGATTATATAGAGAAATAAAGGGAGTTTTTACTCTCAGAACTGTGTTCTGTTATTCTGTACAATCAAAAGTCCCACTTTGACTCGAACAGCCCTGGGACTTTCACCACTGATACACTGTGTCTCTGCAAGTACGACCTAAAGCCGTGCAACCAAAAACTAAAGAAACATCAGGTGCAGCATCACACAGGTCCTGCCTATCGATTGTGTGTGTGTGTGTGTGTGTGTGTGTGTGTTCCAGCCCCTGATATATAACATACACACACAGCCCTAAAACAATACCTGGGACCGCAGTCTCGCCTGTACAAAGTTCCCACTTCCTCCCGCGGCGCTCTGGAGCGGTTTTTCCCACGCAGATCTCATATTATTATTGTGAAATAAAGGAAGTGCGGGCAGTTCCTGGGGTCACGCGGAACAAACGGCGACATCAGGAACTTTACACCCAGCGCCTTTTAATAAAAACATGCCGCTGACTCTCTATCCGGAGTGTGAGTGTGTTTATAGACATTAACACGTTGGCATTTCAACTGGGTGCCACAGATGCTAATAGTTTAGACGCTAAGGAGACCGGATCTGACTCCAGACATCAGACGCTCATGTTTTTGCTTTTATTTTAAAATACATTTAAGAACAAAAGTCTGAAGTCAGAAATTCAGAGCTCATAAATATTCCTCGGGCTGATCTTACTTCAGACAGAATGGACGAGCCTTAATGGACTTTTCAGACAGACAAACGGCCTCAGGGTGACCTTTGTGAGTGTGTGTGTGTGTGTGTGTGTGTGTGTGTGTGTGTGTAGAGACAGCTCTCTGTGACCAAGAGCAAAAAAATCCACTAATGGCTTTTCATGAGAGTGTTTTGCTAGTTCTGGGTCATCTAATCTTTGGAATCTCACACGCACACACACACACACATCCAAGGTTTTGACATCCAAGGTTCTAACCTTACGAATGTTTCCAGACCGGGTGCCGAGGAACGCCACGCTGTATCCGTGGTAGACGTACGCAGAGATGGAGGTGAGACGCTCTGATGTCTCCGTGTAAACAGCGAGACCTGAGACGAGCTCCGAACCACCGAGAGGCTGATTAATGTCCAAACCACAGAAACTGTCTCCTATAGGCACCGGCTGAGGACAGAGAGAGAGAGAGAGAGAGATGAGACTGGGAACACTGGAAAAGAAGCTGTAATACTGGTACTGAGGGAACAAGATAAAAGAAAATAAAACAATAAAGAGGAAACAAACAGCAAGTGAACTTAAAACTTAAAAACAAAAAAAAAGCAAATGAAAGAAAAAAGATAAAATGAAGCTGTAACAGTAAAAACTGTAATAGTAAAGCAGGAAGGAAAACATAAGACCAACAATTACAAAGAAAAATAAATAGTTGGTGTGGAGTTTGGTTATTATGTAAAAGATAATCAAATAAAAAAGCAACATTTAGGAAATAAGAGAAGTAACAAGAAAGAAATAGTTCAAAGATTAAAAAAAATTAGCAGAAATTGTTCTTTTCAGTTCAATAAATTAAAGCAGAAAAACTGTGAAGAAATGAAACGTCAAAGAGAAAATTAAGAACAAATAAGAAAATGAAGGAAACAATGATGCGTGAGGACGTAGATTTAAACACCAAGGGATCAAACATAAAGAAATTACCACGATCAAGAAAATTGCGATAGAAAAAAAATTAATCAGAAAACCAACAACACAAAAATGAACAAAAGGAATTAAAGGCAAAGAGAAATTAGATGGGATGAAATGAAAAAGTGAAAACGAAGCTAAATGAGTAAAAAAGTACAAAGAAATAGATCATCACAGTCCCCCGCTGTGATGATGATGATGATGAATAAAAAGAAGGACATGAAGTATTTTCCCCGCGCGCTCATCACAGCTCAGGGACGACGTTCACGTGACGTCCGGCTGTTACACCGTATAAAAACCATCGTGAAAGGTTTAATTAGGAGCGAAGGATAAATAAATGACATTCATGCCTAAACACGCGTCAGTTTGCTCCTAACTGACCTCACACTGATTGTTCAGCGGTTCGGTTGGTCCGATCCAGGACGGATAAAGAGATCTGATGTGACGCGTCTGGACGCTCCAGTAAACCAGACATTTCGGTTAGGAGGAGCGGCTGAAATGTCACTGCACACGCAGAATTGAATTTCGCTTCATCGCATGGAGATGTGCAGGATTGTTGTCATGCTGTACATGATGGTACACAACTCTAAATGTCAGTGAGTAGCACGGACACACACACACACACACACACACACGTTAACATGGAGCTGAAACGCTCAGCAGTGTCTCAGCTGGTATGGATTTCCTGGACAACTAAGCAAGAAAACAGGAAGCCCTTTTGTGTTTATCTGTTGTGATGATTTAACTGGTTTATTCTTTTTTTTTTGCTAATGTTTAATCGGGTCTGTGCTGGTGTGATCGCAACATACACAGTTAAAGCAGTTGTGATCCAATCAAGACGATAACGGCGCTTCCACATGTGCACACACGTGGTCGTATCGGTCAGAACGGCACAGCGATATTCAAAGTAATGTTTGTACGATGCTAAAAAGCGTCTAGACTTCCTCTGAAACATTGTGCACATTTCTATTTTCTGAACGATAGTGAAACACGTACCGCTTTTGTGCACTGGACGTCTTTTCCCAGAAGCCAGTGCAGCTCCAGGTTTCCTTCCCCCTGGTAACACGACCTCAGCCTCTCTTTGATCCGCACGTTAATATCCCGGATGGTAAAGATGCAGAGCGTCGAGTCATCCGATGGTCTCCGGTACTGTTTCTGTCCCTTGGAGAAGACGGTGAAGAGGACGTCATCCTGTTCTGTGATGTTTAGCGCAGCGGCCATGACGCTCCCGGCTTTAGCCAGAAACGCCGCCTGCAGCAGACGGTACTCGACTCGGTTCTTCACGCAGCCCACCGGCAGGGAGACGTACGAATGGAACTTATCATCGCCTTTGCAGAGCCGAACCACACGCGATGTGTAGAAGAGTTCTCCGGGAGTCTCCGTCTCCGGCTGCACGGTCAGGAAGTACACGAAGTTACCGCTGGAGAAGCCGAACACATAGTCAATGTCAAAGTGCGTAACCAGAGCTAGCGTATCAGACGGAATCTTGACTAGCGACGAAACGAAGTCGGTGTGAAGTTCATAGTCCAACATGGCCGCCGATTCGGGGTCTTTAGGCAGCTTGCGGCTCGAGATGGTCGGAAAGTAGTCCTGTTTGCCGCCAACGGACGTGCCGATGTACAGAGTGGCGTCCCTCTCGCGGTCTCTGCCTCGATCGCGGCTCACAATCACACCGCTCATGCCGCCGGTCTGGTTCACGCTGGAGAAGTAGTGCTCCTTTTTATGCGATGGTTCAGCCAAGATGAAGAGATCGTCCAGTCTCAGGATCTTGCACACGCCCTGGTAGAGGCTCCCACATGCCAGCAGGCGGTTGTGCACGTCATCGACGAGCAGGAGCTTGTTGACGTTGTCGGTTCTGGCGAGAGGCTCGGAGCATGGCTGCATGATCAGCGGCGGATAGCACGCCTGGTTGTCCAGCTCCGGCCCGGTGTTGTGTGTGACCATCGGTACCAGATCGGACGAGAGCTTGTACACGCGGTTGACTCCTCCCACGTACACCGCGCCACTCGACTGGTGGACAGCCAGGTGACTCAGGCTCCATTCAGACCTCTCAGACTGGAAGACATTAAGGGACTGACAGGAACACATAGACAAGAAGATGGAAGAAAAACAAATCAGAAGTGGAAGTTTTGACTCAGGACCATCAAGGCCAGCATCGACATGTTCCTCCATTCTCAGAGAGATCAGTTCCCAAGGAGGAGACGGGAGCTGTCGGTCTCTTCTCCTTCTACGGGTAGAATGGGCCAAAAAAACTTCTTTGGGGGTCACATCATGGGCCTGAGAAGAAAAAGAGAGAGAGAGAGAGAAACAATCAGACAATCGGACAAACTTCTCAAGACAGATCCTGGACAGGAGCCGGATGTTACAGCAAAATTATAATCAATATCACTGAGGTGAAAACAATTACAAGCTGAAGGCAGAATGTCTCTGGAACTAAACAAATTCCCTTCACTGGAGGCTCCATGAAGACATGGTGTGTTAAGAGTGTGTTGGAGTGGAAAAACGCCCTGACCGAACTCAACACCACTGAACCATCAGCTTTGGGATGAACTGGAGCCTCATGAACATCAGCGCCCGAGCTCACTAACGCTCCTGTAGAGTGTGTACAAGTCCACACCGCCATGACACACTCTGACTAAATCTAAATGGAAAGCGAGTTATAACAGCAAACACACGGGGACGGGACGTTCATCAAGGCATACAGGTGTGACGGCCAGGGGTGCACATACTTCTTGCTATAAAGTGTGCCTGCTATTCTGTAACAGTACCGTTAGCATTATAGACGCTGCGCTCATTCATACACGTGTACTTAACGTGACGCTGATATTTGCGTGATCAGATGAGGTTACGGTTTCAGCTCCAGTAATTATGCACATATTTATCTCTGACGATTAGCCGAGCATATGCGCAACAGATTCTCATTTTCTCCTGGTTTTTTTTTCTTTGAGTGGTGTGATTTGCATTTCATTAATTAAAACTCTCTCTAGCCGTTTCTCTTTTCTCTGTGCACTCTCTCTCTTCTCTCTCTCTCTCTCTCTCTCTCTCCATGACTCCTTCTTACTCTCATACACTTCAGCTCTCTGTCTCTCGCACTCCTTTTTTAGTTCTAGCATAAATCAGAGTTGTGACACATGTAATCAGTTAATAAGGGGTGTAGAATGTTCTGCCCATATAATCAACACAGACACAAAGACAGAAAAAGAGAGATGGAGAGAGAGAGAGAGAGACGAGTGGAAAGTGAGTGAGTACTGTATGCATCCGCCTCTGACTCCTGTGAGCACAGAAAGCTCATTAACTAACTATGACTGCAGGGGTGGTCTCCACCTCATTACACACACACACACACACACACACACACACCTTACTGTGCATTAATCCTGTCATTAAATTAGCATGTAAATTAATTAATTATGCTTCTACATTTTTACATCTCTCTCTCTCTAATGTTTGTCAGTTAATCAGCGAGACAGTTGCTCAGTAATAAACCCCCCGAGCCAGGCTCCACCCCGTCCCCACTCTGCCCTTTAATTTCATTTGCACATTTTATGCATATGCATTATGCAAAAGACAAACAGTGGTAGTGGTGGGAGGCTCCAGGAGACGAGCGGTTTGGGGAAACAAGGCCTCTTTAGGAAGCACAAATGATTAAGATGTTCAGAACAGTGGGCTGAAGGGTGAGGTGTGTGTGGGGGGGTCACGGTCACACGCTGTGTGTTAAACACACACACACTAGCGCTGATGTTAATCTCATCTTCACTGTATGAATTCATTATGGAATCACAGGGCGAGGACTCGAGTGCTCACGAGCGACAGCGATGATCGAGCGCATCAATATGGACATAAACACATGAATATTTATTACCTTATTATTATTATTTTTTTCAAATACATTTTAAAATTTATTTCCAAAGTCGAAGATCAAACAAAGCAGCAAACAGAGGAACCTGAGGTACAAAAGTGCATTAAGATTTTCTTGGTTATATTAAGATTAAGAACAGAAAACAGTTACAGGGGGATTTGAGGCAGTGAAGGCAACCTGAGGAATTACGGTGACATTTACAGTAAGTACAGACCAGACTGGGGGACAGAGCTGTGATATAACTGGTTACAGTGGGATGGGAGCTGCAGTCTGATGGAATAGGATTTGGGACAGAAGCTGAAGCTCAGTGACGGTGGGATTAGGGGTGGGTGGGAACTGCATTCTGATTGGATACAGTGACATTTAGTCCTATATTTCATATGCTGTTGTGATCCACACACAACTGGACACAGATTTACACCGGATTGCCCTTCCTGACACCACAACCCTCTCATTTATATCCGGGTTTGGGACACTGCATCCAGAGGCTGGGGTTTGGTGGGAATCGAACCTGGGCCCTCTGTGTGGCAGACGAGGAACCTACCAGTGAGTCACCAACACCCAAAAACACTGCAAGTAAGGAAGTTTTAAAAAAAATAATAATATTCAATACTCAATTGTTAAACAACAATATGTAAAACTTTCCCAATATTGATGATTCACTGTACAGTTACTGCACATTATCACCGATACTTCAGCTTGTTCAGAGACAGACGTCTATCACAGAGCTGCTCTACTGACAGACTCAGGAGCTGCTCTGCTGTCAGGGCCACGAGCTTCCCGGTGCCTGGGGGGGACGTGATTGGGATTCTCGGTTGTGTTCGTCCATCAGCCTCAAATGATCCCCAGTCTTGCATCACACACTTTTTGTTCTTTGCTGTAATTTGCTTTATCACTTTTTGCACATCTCATTGGCACCAGTCTGTCCACTGATTACACATCCACACATGCCTGCATTTTGCACATATTCACTTCATTCTTGTTATATATTTGTATATTTCTCTTTGTATATTGTTTAAAACTTTGTTTTTCTTTAAGTCATTCAGTTGAAACACGGTTCCATGATCTTGTGAGTGCAACTACTGTACATATCTATTGTATACTTATTCTTGCTACTAGATGTTTGTAATTGTTTTAGGATCAATAAGTATCTATCTATCTATCTATCTATCTATCAATCTATCACTCAACCCTTGTCTACAATCAATTATTTGTATGTAATTCATGTTCACTCTGCTCTATAACACAGTCGGAAACTGCAATTCTCACTTTTATAGGTTTTTATTTTGTCCTACATTTTCCTGTAATTGTACAAGTTATTCGTAATTCAGTGTTTCCTTCCCTCCTTCGTTCCTTCCTTCCTTCCCTTCTTTGGGAACAGTGGGCGACTATAACAAGCCACAGTCATTTCCTTCTGCGATTAAAGTTCTTGAATCTTGAATATGGAGCCTGATAATACAGAATGATTTTACCTTCAGGTACTGGCCTTTACCCTTTTAAAAAAGAGTAGATGAAATAATAAAAATAAATAATAATAATAATAATTAAACAGGAATATTTTCTGAAGTGAAAACATGAGCGGTGCTCGCCATCGCAAAACTCGGGTCTCCGGGTCTCCGGGCCTTTTCTACTGACAGTCTACTTGATCTGTTGCTAAGGTGCTATGAAGTGGTTGCTAGGGCGTGGCTTGACAGCTTCACAATGATCCTGAGAGACTGATTGGTTGCTTGAGTTAAATGAACCCGCCCCCATGTCTTTATGACAATGGGATCCAGTTTCATGGGTCTGGGTCGGGATGGGACTAGTTACGCGCCAAAGTTTGTACAGGAGAATGATATTTGTTGTTTTAATATTCTTGCATAAGCTTCGCAAGCACCACTAATAATAATAATAATAATAATTATAATAATAATAATAATTATAATAGGGCTACTTTTTAATATCTTGGGTTGGAAAAAATGTGTTGTGGAGGGGTAGTAAATTTGATTTTATTTTTTGTATAACAGTATGTTCACATAGTGCATAATGAGCTACAGAATGAGTTCTAGTACGGATATTGTTTGCGCTGTTTCTTTTTTCAAAGTGGGCAGGTTAAAATTTTAAAGCGTATAATATACGTATAGCGTATAATTTATACTAGTTTTTATAAACTAGTATAAAAAATTAGCATTGTTGATTAAATTAAATGCAGAGCACCAGATATGTGTTAAGACGAGTTTATCATGAGTGGGAGAGACAACGCTGTGTGTGTGTTTACACAGAAATATCAATCATGTAAAGAATGTTTCGTAAACTCTTGTGACTCTTAGGACATGCAGCATTATTAGGACATCACATCGGATTTATAACAAATCCCGCAGAATCTCTCTGGCCGGTTGGTGTGACTGCGAAGTGTGAGTGAAGTCGTGTGTGTGTACGGAGAAGGCAGTAATAACTAATAATGAAACCGTTATGTTTAATATTAATATTTAATTGTGAGTTAGATCAGGAGTGATGTTTAAGTAATGAAGGAATAACGTTTAATATTTAATTCTGTCTTACACGAGGATTATGGAGCGTCTTAAAGCGTTTTACGGCACTAATAGATGCACATTACTATTGTACACACTGAGAGGCTAAAGCGCATCGCTCTGCATGTACAGTGTGTCCCAGGGGGTCCCGACAACACATCGTATCTCCACACTGAGGGGTGCCAATACTTTAGGGAAAAAGTGACTGAGGCTCAGATTTAAACACTGCTGCTTTAACACTGGTGTCTGTGGAGGTTTACAGCACCGACCGTGTTTAAGGAGTTCGGTGATGGACGTTGTACAACAGTGTGTTTAACCATGTTGTTGATGGTGCGGTTGTGACGTCGCGCCCAGTAGTGTTTAACCATGTTGTTGATGGTGCGGTTGTGACGTCGGGCCCAGTAGTGTTTAACCATGTTGTTGATGGTGCGGTTGTGACGTCGGGCCCAGTAGTGTTTAACCATGTTGTTGGTGCGGTTGTGATGTCGGGCCCAGTAGTGTTTAACCATGTTTACAACAACACAGTGATTAACGATGTCGACAGCACAGTGTTGGACAACAGCTCTGGCACTGCGGTGTTTAACCATGTTGTCGACACTGCGGTGCTTAATGATGTTAGCAACACAGTGTTTGATGTTGGTGTGTGTGATGCAGTGTTTAACAATGTTAACTGTGTTTATTGACGATCACACAACAGTGTTTAGTCTGTGTTGTATCAGTTATCACAGAAAAGCAGTGTTTAACAAAGTTTCTGGAGAAACACTTTAATGGTGTTAGCAGTGTTAAGCGGTGTGTTGTGTGAGCGGTGTGTTAACAGTGGTGCTGTGTTTGATGGTGTTTTCTGTAGTGTGTTGGTGTTTAATGACAGAAAACTGGATGCAGAAATGTTATTAATCAACACCGTGTCTCGCTGTCCGTCTCCGACTTTGTCCATTAGAGCCACAATAAAACTGCCACAAGCAAGGGACAGATCTCTCTCACACACACACACACACACACACACACACACACACACACACACACACACAATAAATATCTCTCTCTCTCTCTCTGTCACACACACACAAACACACACCTCAGGCTTACACATGGTTTATGGACAACACACTGACCTCTGTCTCTCTCTCTCTCTCTCTCTCTCAGGTTTATTACTGCCATTCATCACTCTCTCCATCACTCCCTCTCTCAATCCGTCTCTCTCTCTGATGCACCCTTGTGCTTTTATTTTTCATTATCTCTCTCTCTCGTTCTCTTGTTACTTCTCTAAGACACTTCAAGACAGCAGTGTGTGTGTGTGTGTGTGTGTGTGTGTGTGTGTGTGTGTGCTCCTGTGCGTCTGCTAACAAATTATTAAATTAAACAGAAACAGTGACATGAATTAGAGCAAATAAATCAAACAGACTGAAACAGACTCTCTCTCTCTCTCTCCTCTACATCTGTGTCTCTGTCTCACTCTCTTTAAGTCTCTCTCTGTCTCTCTCTCTGTCTCTCTCTCTGTCTCTCGATCTTCCAGTCGTGTCCTGAGTCAGATGGACTGACCCCCTCTCTACTCTGCAGGTGACTAATTAAAACAAAGAAGTGGGTTTATACACAGTGCTGTTTCTTAACCGTTATCAGCTTATCCGTGTGTGTGTGTGTGTGTGTGTGTGTGTGTGTGAGTGTCTGTGTGTGTGTGTGTGTGTGTTCTACACTTCTATTTTTATACATCATAACCTTTAGCTTTACAGTAAGTAATGCTGCACAATTATTCACATAAAAACTAAAATCGTGTTGGGGACCTGTGTAATTATTTAATCTCAGAAGGCTGCAGTTTATTACAGGTAAAGTCTCATAATCAGGAGTTTATGTAGAATTAATCAATAATTTAAGTATTTGTTAATATTTTGTTATATATTTTGGAGGTGATAAGTCAATATTGGCAAACATCCTTGTATTTGCTGTTATCCTCTGTAAATACGTTTTAACAGAAAAGGGTGTATTTAATAATTACATGTCACAGTTCATCACAGTTAACATTTAAACTTTGGGCATCTGGTTTTTATTAATACCTTGTCAGAAGTTTCTTACTGTAAGTCATCTTTAAAGTTAAGAACTTTTTTAAGTCGCTTTAAGTTAAGTGATACACAAAAAGTAAAAATTATATTTGCCTCGTTTTTTGTGGAACTAAAATCAGTGATGCGACCCGAACCGTGAGTCCTGTGATCCAATGCGGCTCTGTGAATCACTCGGAACGTTCACACTCACAGCTACGTGGAGACGCTGTTTAGAACTCGGCCATTTAACCGGACTCTGTCCTCGTCTCAGTACACACACACACACAGCAGGGGAATCAATTTACTGACTGCAGTATGTCTGATTCCGCTATGATAGGTGGCGCTATTCCCCCTTTCAGCTTGTTCCCCGTTGCACATTTTTCGGAAATTAGATCACACGTCAGCGGACATTGTCACATTCTTGCAGCGCACGGTATAAATTTTGACTTGATGAATGAGCAAGTCTTGATATACGAGTACCAAATATCATCCAGTATCATGTATCATGCATGAGCTTCTTGTTTTGATGCCGAGCGTCACGTTATCACAACTGAGCCAATGGTTCTTCTATCGCTGCAGAATTGTGGGTAATCGTCTCCCGTGTGCCACTCGTATAGTCAACATCTGTGCGTGTGTGTATTGTTTACTATAACACTGAGACCACGCGTGTGCCGTGTAAAAAGCATCTTTTATTTTGTGTTTGTATGTGTATGTGTGTGTAGGACAACTTTTAACCTCATTTCACCCTCTGAGCCGTGCGATAGGTGTGTCAGTAGGAATGTTGTTTAGAGCGCCGTTGTTTTTGTCACAAAAATAAAAACATCCACACGGAGCATTAACATATGTCACAAAGTTCATGACCCAAGCGGTTTCTTCTTCTTTCTGCGGAAGAAGAAACCGCTTGGGTCCATTTGGACCGCAGAAAAAAACAACTATTTTGTAAGTAAGTGTAAGTACGGAAGTGTACCCAGGATCGGAACCGATGTTATAATGTGCACACAAACCTGCAAGAGGGATTGGGGAGGAGGGGAAATCGTGCTCGAGAACAGAACGGAACAATCGTTCCCAGTGAGAAAACGCCCTCCACGGAAACCAAGCTAGCTAATGGGTGTGTGTTTGTGTGTGAGTGTGTGTGTGTGCACTTGGTTGTGTGAGAGTCTCTATTGGTAAACTGATGTGTGTGTGTGTGTGTGTGTGTGTGTGTGTGTGTGTGTGTGTGCAGTTTCCATTATTTTTATTTGGGGGAAATTTGCTTGATATTCAAGTGTTTTGATATACAAGCACGCTTCCGGAATGAATAATGCTCGTAATCCAAGGTTCCACTGTACTGTCATATACTGTCTATACATACTATATATCTATAGCCAATCGTATTAGTATCTTAGTTCTGGGAGCATGTTCATAAGTTGGATTTGTTCTTAAGTTCGATAAAGTGAGTCTTGTACACCTTTGAAACCGGTGAGGCCGACTCATTTCTCCCGCACCCCCACATGCACACATACACTATACAAGACATTTTATACTTACACACTTAAATAATGTAAGAAATTATTATAATAATAAATATTGCTATCTGGTGCACTGCAGTGTCTATTATTTGTACAATAGATAGCGCTGTGGACAACTTTACACTGCTGTATGTTTCCTGTGCGCTGTACACTTTATTTTATGCACAGATGAGCTGCATGCTATCCCTCGTGGTTCTGGTGTTTATCTGAAGGCAGACGACATCGCCGTACTGCTAGCGGCTTCGTCTGCTGTTACACCTTATGTTCGACTTCCAGGTCGAAGCCGGGGGCGGAGTCTGTGGAGATGTGTGCAGAGCGTCTCGGCCGATTCCCGTGTCTACACACGCAGGAGCGGCTCGACTCCTAACCGCAGTATCCGTGTGCGAGTCTGATTCAGTACGATTTAAGACAGACTAACATGTTTATATTAGTTTTATTAGTCCGGTTTTATTCGCAGTAACACACCGTCATGTGAGCGTATGACTGAGCAGCGTCTGTTTCTGAGGATCGAACACAGCGTGCACGGGATGGGGTGTAAGTCATAAACGACGCTGTAGTGACACTCAGCCTTCGGCACTCACGCAACACACACAGTGAAAAACAGCAACTTTCCTGCGGAATGCGACTGCAGGCAGGACTCACTCGCTCTGAAACAGAATAAAGACAAGATGCAGAGTTCCAGAGTCGCTCCGGAACGTTCCGACCTCGAGCTGATTCTGACAGAAAGCATCTGGAGCCGAAAAAACACACGACAAGATCCTCCGAGGAACAACAGCTGTCATATCCGAGAGGGAGAAAGCACACCACAGCTGCTCGAGGCAAACACACACACACACACACACACACACAAACACACACAGTGTAAACGCCGTCTGTCCTCACCACTCCGCTCTGTAAGTCCCACTGACAGGAAAAGAGCACTGTTCTTTTTTTACACAGATATAAATCTTGAGAAATGCAATGAAATTGAATTTGCCTTCTGTGTGTGTGTGTGTGTGTGTGTGTGTGTGTGTGTCATTCCTCCAAAGTGTTTGAATCAAGGACACTTCATCTTAGTGACAGAAACTGCCGACTAGACCGAAAGAAAAGAAGTCTGACTCTACCCCACGACTCACACACACACACACACACACACACACACACACATTACAATTTCTGACATTTTGATGAGTATTGAAGATGTCCAGATAGTTGAAGGGGCAACTTCAAAGAAAACATTTGCCTTTATTCCTGCCCCATCCCCCTAACATTCCCTCCCCATCGCTCCCATCTGTGTAGATGTGACAGCTGGAGCATCACTCATTCACTCACTCACTCTTTCCTCTTGCTATTTTTAAAGACAACATCGTAATGCAAAGGTAAAGTGTCAGTTCAAAGCCTGGCACCACACCACACAGCTGTCCACTGTATGCAAAATTACATTTATTGATTATTAAAGTTGCTCAGACATCAAAGCCTCTTTTAATGCTTAGATTAAAAGCAAAGATGTTTATAGCAAAAGAACCTCTACAGCTGTTCTCAGAGTCAAGCAGCAGATCTATTGTGTGGGTGTCAGTTCTTTCGGCTCTCATCATACTTCTCTGATTATGTGTGTGTGTGTGTGTAAGAAACATCTATTCTATAGTTATACCTTTTCAGTTGATTTACTGTGAAGTGTTTAAGGAGCCACAATTTATACTACAACAAACTGATGAGCGCCGCAATACGAGAAATCACCTACTGATGAAGTTAGCTTTGTGTAACATTTGAATACCCTGTGTCTGATGTTACTGGCCTCTCTGTATACATGTCCTTCTCTCTCTCTCTCTCTCTCTCTCTCTCTCTCTCTCTCTGAAGAGCATGAATGATAGTTTTTTGGATATAAATAGAAAAGCTTGACAAATCTTTTTGCTGGGCGGAATGTAGACCATCTTTCTCTCCCCATCTGTCTGGCTCACCTTCTATTTGTGACACACATGCAGAGATACAATGACAAATGAAACACAAAAACGAGCATCTAGATATGGAGTCCTATTTCATTTTTATTAAGTTGCACCTGTAGTGAAAAGTTTGTGTGTTTTTACTGCTTGTTCCTACTGCTCAAAAATGCAGAAATTTTGGCAGAAGCACACATTGTAATTTTTTTCAGCCTTTAGGTTCAGCCTTTATTTATCACATATACATTCAATTCTTTATTCTACACATATCCCGGCTTTGTTAGTGGGCTGGGATCAGAGCGCAGAGTCAGCCATTATAAGGTGCCCCTGGAACAGACAGGATTAAGGGCCTTGCTCAAGGGCCCAACGGCAGAAACCTGGAGGAGTTGGGGCTTGAACCGACAACCTTCCAATCAATAACTCAGAGCCTTAACACACTGAGCGACCAAAGAAATTTTGGAACTGAAAATACTACCTCTTTATGTAATAGAGATTAAAGAACTAGGACTAAAAGAACTGTCATATAAACACCTATACAGATGTAAGTTTATTGATTGATTTATATTTAGAAACCTGTATTCTATGTGTTCTCTGCACAGATGGACCAGGGGTGCCCATGCGCACAATCAGTATTCTATTGCTTGTTTGCACATCCCTTTTTTATGTCTCTATGGGTCAAGTACTCTTGCTGGCACCCTGATTCTAGTTTGTGAGAAAGATAAAGTAGAGACTTGGGAGGTCTCTCACTCACAAATACAATTGCTAAGTGGAAATCACTTCAGGTCTTTCCACTGGAAGGAGAGGGAGAAAGTGAACATCTAAGCACATATCAGCAATTAGTAAAATCAATCACACCACAAAATGGTACAGAATAAACCACAGATCATTCATAACACTGAATATGAATAGTGAATTTATACTGTCCTGAACAGTCCCATATATAGTCCATATAGTTTTTATAAAATCTATACACCACAAGGTGAGAAGGTTTAGCCTTGACTTTTAATCGGGGGGTGTATAATAAGGCCCTGATGTTCATCAAATGAAAGTAAATTGATCAGTTAAACAGATTTAAAAAAAGACGAATGAAAATGAGAAGTGTGCAAATGATGATGTTAAGGTATGCAGCTTTGTCATCACTTTATAAACATGCTATTCTGGATGTAATGAAAAAAGCTAGTATTACACTTATGCTGGTTAATCTATCATGCTGCGCTGCTAGCTTACATAACATTGGATATAATTCCACCATTTCACTTAAGATAATGTATCTAACAAGCACATTACTGATAAATTTTATTCACTTATTACGTATATAGCTTTTATTCACGCGTATTATTAAGCGTATGTTTTGTGTGTTTATATTGAGGTTCTGAACTCAGTCAGAGGAATTTCCAATACTGTAGGCTATTTAAAAAAAGTTTTATGGTTCATTTGGTTCCTGTTCTGGAACTTTTCTAAAATTATCATTTGCATATATGCATGAATAAAACATTAGAGCAAAGTTAAGGCGGGGTGTTGAAGGGGAGCTCGCCTAGGGCGCCATACGTACACACTAGAACCAGGACTGCACCATGTACACACATTCATACACTCGTGCACACACTGGGCAGTTTAAAGTTAAGTTAAGCCATGGTTTATCACATATACTGTAATATATATTACTGTGCAGGGAAATTCTTTCTTCACATATCCCAGCGCACCTGGGGTCAGAGCACAGGCTCAGCCATGATACAGCGTCCCAGGAGCAGATAGGGTTAAGGGCCTTGCTCAAGGGCCCAACAATGGCAACCTGGAGATTGGGGTCAAACCACCAACCTTCCAATAAGTAACTCAGTGCCTTAGCCATTTGAGCTACCACTGCCCCTTAAAGTAGCACTACCACTTAAATTAGCCAGACTATCAACTATACATACTGTAACACTCACTCACTCACTCACTCACTCTCTCACTCATTCTATACACTGCTTATCATGTACCAGAGAACTTGGGGCATAAGTTAGTGTACACCCTGCATGGCGTGCCAATACATCATAGGGCACAAGCATGCACACACTCTCTCATACATTACAGGCAAAATTAAATGAACCTAATCTGCATGTCTATGGACTGTGGGAGGTGACCGGAGTACCCAGATAAAACCCACCAAGCACGAGAAGAACATGCCATAGACCCACACTAGAGGCAAACAAACCCCAACCAAGGAGGATTAAGCCACAGTTTTAATCCCTATGCCAAAGGGCTGCCCACTAACATTAAATAATATATGAATTATACTCATTATCCATACAGCTTATGTGTAGATGTAAGGTTTCGGCAGAGCAGAGAGGTGGGGTACACCTTGGATGGGGTGCAAACTCATCACAATGCACATGCACATACACAGTCACACACCCAATCATACAGTACAGGCAATTTGGAAAGGGTAAACACCCTACAGTGCATTTCTTAGGACTATGGGAGGAAACCCATCAACCACAGAGGAACACTCAAACTCCATGTACACAAGACCAGAGGCAAGATTTGAACCCATTACCCTGGAGGTGTGAGGTGACAATGCTAACCCCTAAACCAGTGTGCTGAGTCAAAATGTAATAAAAAAAATACTTCATTCAGCTGGTTGAGCAAAAGGCCCATTGTACAAGCATTTCATCCCTGTTGAACATAACTAATGTTATTGTTATATGTCCAGATACTGTAAGGATACAGTCATTTTTACTGGCATTGTGACAGTGCCCGTCATTTCTCTATAACAAGAACCCCAATTTTTTTCTTCTCTTTCCTTTTTGAGCCTGCTTTTAAATGTGCAGTGGAAAACAAAACACCCACACGTATACTCTACGCACTCACCTGTCTCGCTGGCAGAAGGTAACACATTGTGTGCAATGCAAATATACTTAAGCAGCTTACAGTCAAGAAGTGCACTTGCATATCCATCTGGGCCTTAAGCCAGACAGGTGACATTCCCATTGTATTTCACCGAAAATGTTCAGACTCACAATCAGTCTTTTTATCCTTCTGGAACAAATTTCACAGCTGGCAAGCATCATCATACTTCAGTGTCTTTGTCCGTAAAGCTTTCGGCTAAACAGCCTCACAGCAGATTCCCAGATCCACTGTGACCACTGAATGGATCAAAGCTCTTTTTATGTATTATTTGTTTTATTCATTTATTCTGTGTGTGTGTCAAATAATCTCATAATCTGCTTTCGTTCCTAGTTGTTTTCTCTGTAAAAGATGAGCCACAGCTTGCAAGCACACACATTCACACAAGGAGAGAGAGAGAGAGAGAGAGAGAGAGAGAGAGAGAGAGAGAGAGAGAGAGAAATTTGCAGTCATGTGACTCAATATGAAGCTTCAATTTCATTAAATCTTTATTTTTGTCATGATGCTTTCCTCCGGTACTATCATCATCTACAGAGAACTGTACATATACACACACACACAATCTATATAGCTAAATCTGTACTGTGCTCTGTCCCCAAACACAGTAGTGTAATTGTTTAGAAGTTGATATTGGACTCGAAGTGAGAAGGATACAGAGACAAGTCAGCTTTTCATCCTTTTGTGGCATTCTCTGTAGAGCGAAATTCAATCTCATTTGATCTTTACACTGTGCCTCCTTCCCCACTCTGCTCTCACATTCACAAAATCCCATCACTAAGCTCATAGACATCACTTCCACATTTGGTGCAGGATATAAAAGAAGTGCTTTGTCCTGGATTTTTGACCTTAAAAATAGGTAATTGTTCATAGAATAGTGTCAGAACCTCAGACATCTACTGCTGGCACAGACAATCTAGCTGAAAATAAAACGTGTTGTCAAGTTCCGGGTTTCTATTAAATTTAATAGAATTTAAATGCCCACCACTGACCATTGTAGCCTGTGATGTCTGAACATCATATAGTGCTGAGGTTTAAAAAGAAAAGACTATGCACCTTTTTCTTACAACAAATGCAGTGTTCTTTTACCACCTACACTCAGTTCTCAGTCTAAATACTTAGGAGAAGCGGGTAGGAGGTTGTATATGGATGTTCTTTCAGTGGAACAGGAGTCTACTCTTGAGGTGAATGCAGCAAATGTGATAGATGTCTGTAGGAGGGAAGGGGAAACAGGAATACTCCATCACCACTCAAGGAACAGGCTGCCTCTGGATCAGCTTTATATTTTGCTTCAAAACCTTTCCATTCCAAACATACACTAACTTAAAGCATCCAAAAATATGATTCTGATTCACTTCTAACCAGCAGGGTCAGCGAGTCTCACCAGGATATCTCATCCACATGCTCATACATGCCCAGACCTTCCACAAGGTTACATGCTCTGTTCATCATATCGAGATATCTATGTAAGAACCTTTACAAGCCCATGTACGGCTGTTGGCTCCAAACATTTTTAAGCTTCAGGGTCTCATCAATATATGATCCTGATATTAATATTAATATTAGCATGCTCAAAAAGGTCGACTCCATAATTCGGAGCAAATGGCTCAAAAGTCATTCCCTTTCATAACCATAGTGGTTGCTTTCCAGTTCTACATTTAAAGACCATAAAGACTTCAAATCCCTCTTGTTCTATAGTTTAATGTGAGATGTTATTCGTGTCATGCAACCACAGGACTGGTTTATATTGATAGAACATCCTATCAACCTAGAACCCAGATGCTTCTTAAGAGCTCATTCACTCATTCACCGTCTATACCACTTAATTCTGTATTCAGGGTCGTGGGGGGGCCTGGAGCCTATCCCAGGAGACTTAGGGCACAAGGCGGGTGCCAATCCATTACAGGGCGCACACACACACACACTCACACACCAATTAACACCAATTAACCTAAACCTACATGTTTTTGGACTGTTGGAGGAAACCAGAGGACCTGGAGGAAACCCACCAAGCACACGGAGAATATGCCATCTCCATGCACACAGAGACGGGAATCGAACCTGGCCAGGAATTGAATCCAAACCCTGGAAATGCAAGGCGACAGTGCTAACCACTACACCACCATGCCGCCCTTCTTAAGAGCTGCCTTCCAAAAACAGGCATTTTGCCCATACTTCGAAGATGTGTTTCACCGAGCCCCCACCAAGGAGCAGGGATTTCTAGACATACAGTATTAAAGTTGCCCCTCCCAGTGGCAAGAGTGCATTTTATGAACATTTGATTATCCAGTTTCATTATCCAGGGATTATCCAAACAATTTGAATATCCAATGATATCTCACAGCTCCCTAATAATTATAAAATTATACTAAAATTATACTTTGTGGTTCTGTTGACCCTCTGGATCACCACTGGGACTCTTGGTCCTTCAGAACCTGGGAGAGATACCTGTGCAACAACATTTTTATTATTATTTACATTTTTTTATTTATTTTTTTGCAAATACTATTATACATCACTTTGTGACTTTGGCAGAAGGTCTCGATTAGCATATAAACAAGTGCTAGGCATCTCAAGGAGGCCAGTCTCATTGCCCCTGGTATTTACCCAGTGTTTGTATAACATGAAACTAGCAAGATATAAATGGTGGCATTCTTTTCAAAATAGAACAAAAAAGCTCTGGTGCAATAGAGTACAGTGAATTGAGTGCAAGTTAGAGGGGGTTTTTTTTGAGAGAGAGAGAGACTAACTAATAATTAGACTTAATTTTTATGCTTAGAATGGCTTGATGTTACATTCCCACAGGAGTTGCTAAGGTCTATTGTACAAGCGAGAACAATAACGATTGAGGGTTGGAAAGATCTTGTGGAACGTGAGACTCTGGCAGAGGTTTGGAAGTGTGGCTTAAGACTTTATTACAGTGACCAAAAAACTACACTAAGACTTGCAAACCCACTAAATATTTACACAGCAAAGGGACTACAGTTATAGAGTGTTTGTGGAGAACACGACAAAGAGTTTTATATATATA
>JAQMYJ010000016.1:22994495-23004680 GCA_030014305.1 Clarias laeviceps
CACCGCCCCCCACCCCCCCCCCCCCCCCCCCCACCTTCGTCTTTAAAATATTCACATTTTGTTGCTTTGGGGCCTGAAATGAAGACAGACACAGTTTCTGGTTTATCCAGCTGTTTTTACTCAGTTGCAACTTTTAATATCCAAGTGAAAGATATAAAACCAACATGTCAGAAAATTTTTTTGAAAAAAAAAACAAAAAACAGAATCACTGCGTTAGAAAAGTAACTAAAAATGTCCTGTAAACTCAATCAGGAGAAGTTAATCACTTTGCACATGTAGACTTTGCAATATTTAACCACCCTTCTTTGCAGAACCGAGTTGAATTTGATGTTGACCGTTTGTGGACTGCAGTCTTCAAGTCCTACCACAGATTTTCAGTGAGTTTAAGTTCTCGGCTTAAACCCCATTGAAAAAGGTACCTGTTGTAATAGGTACATTTTATTCATAACTACTTACATTGGACCAAGACGTGAATCAACCTGCTTCACTTTCGGGTGTTGCTAATGAGCGATGAAGAAACAGGATTTCAGTTTTGCCTTAAAAGGGAAAAGAGAATCAGTAGCACGCTGTGTGTGAATGGGACTGAAGCTGAGGCGGGAACTGCAACAGCTCCAGTGATTCACTGTGAGACAGAGGCAGAAAAGAGGGTTTGTTAAAAGTCATCAGGGCTTTAGTTACTGCACAATGTGAGAGGAAACTTGTTTGATACTGTAAGAACCATAAAAACAAACAAACAATAAGATTAGGAAACTAACCAGGCTGATCATGACACAACAATCAGCGGTGAAACACACATGTGCGTTTAATGATGAGACAACAGAAATCTGACCTAAATTATAACATCAGTCAGGAATACAATTGGATGTAAACTGGAGCCCTGAGGATCCCCACGTGTTAACAGAAGCATGATGTATAAAGCCTTGTTCTAACAGTTTAACAGTCCATTGATGTAAATCCTGTCTTAATTTAAATGTTGCGTTATATCCTGATATATAAGACACTTCATGAAGCACTTGCTTTTCTGTACTGAAACAAACAAACAAACAAAAAACAAGTAAGAGATAAAAGCGAAGAGAAGTGACACTTCCAAGGTAAGATAGTTTAGGCAGGTGCTCGCACATGTAACACCTTTATACATGTTATGGTCAGAATGAAGAATTAGAATATACAATTAAAAAAATTTCTTTGCTTTAGTGCGAACCAGTCTGCATTAAAATGAGGTGTGTGTAGTAATACAGCTGTACATGGTGAAGCCACGCCCATTTCTGTGATTTATATACTGTTTACTTGTCATGTGTTAATCAGCATTATCACACATATCCTCTGACTATACAGTATTACTGAAAACACACACACACACACACACTAGGGGAACTAATCCTGTTTGAATAGTCCTTTACTCGAGCACCATTAGTGCTGTTAAAGCAACACACACACACACACACACACACACAGGGTTAAACAGGTTTATGGGATTATATACTGCACGCTACATGCCTTTCCTTTATTTTTCCGCCAAATTAGGCAACACCTGATTTACCTCTGCAGCTCTGCAGATCTGAGAAAGTGAGCGCATTCCTGAAGCAGCGAGTTCAGACAAGCTCGCAGCCGCAAGTCAGAGAAGAAAAGAGAAGAAGGGAAGGGTGGAGAGCGAATAAAAAGGCACTCGAGAGCTAAACTTCCTCCTAAATTTTTCCACAACATGCAGAAATCTTACACACTCTGTTAGCTGCGTTCAGCCCCGACTCCTCCTCAGCAGCACTGACCTGGGGTCATATTCTCTCCTTCGATTAATTATTAAAAAGTAGATGAAAAAAAATGTGAAATGCTAAAAATGCATAAATGTTAAAAATGGACATTGAATTATTATGGGGCTTTTTTTTGTTGTTGATGTTGGTTACTTAAAAAAATACACTACAACAGAATCGACTTCACCAAAACTTCCAAACTTCTTGTTATTTATTTATTTTCGTCAGATGTTCATACTCTTATAAATGCATTGCTTTTATCATCACGCTTGTGCTCAAGTCGCTGTTCCCTGTAACACAGAGCTAGCAGTTATGTACATGTTTCTCACTGATGCTAATATCATACACTAACCACTAATTAGCTAGCTAGCTGTTAGCTTAACATGAGCAGACGCTTTACAGTATTATTTCAGTGTTTTCTGTGCGTTAAACTTTAATATTGTTACAAGAGAAGCTTCACTGGTTCTACGTAAAGCCCTGTATGAGCGTAAGAGAAAGTTTCTTTGAAATAAGAAGTGTTTGAGAAGTGTTTTGTTTTTTTATCTTTATGCACTTGTAGCTGTTGTGAAAGTGACAGTTGATCATGTTTTTATTAAAATTTCTCCAGAATAAAAATATATACGTGTCCTGATACATGAAGATTTTACTTTGGTATAAATTCCAGGTTTGACATGGCGCTAAAACACACACACACACACACACACACACACACACACAAACCGCCCACCTGAAAGGGTGTGGAGACTGTGTACTGTTGAAAAGGGGGCGTGGTTTATGGAGAATGCTGCAAGGTGATTGGTGGATGGAGTCAGCTAAATGGTGTGTACCTGAGACAGGTAAGGACACACGGCGGTGCTGCAGGTCAGCGGCAGACATCTCTGGATTTCTCTTTCTGTTATTTTCCCTTTTCTTTCTTTCTTTCTTTCTTTCTTCACTAACACATTGCAGACTTCCTCTCGTCTTCTCGTTTTTTTTTGCTTTTCTGGATTGTGTAATTCTCTGGCAGATGAAGCCACACACACACACACACACACACACGCTGGCTCTGCAGGCTCTCTGTCTTTTGTTTATTGCTTTGTTTGTCGCTATTATGTTTTAAACCTCTGGTTGTGTTTGCAGGAGTCAAGATGACGGATTGGATGAGGAAGTCTGTGAAGAAAGAAAAAAAAATCTACTCCAAAACACCAAGTTGGTAAGTGTGTGTGTGTGTGTGTGTGTGTGTGTGCGCGTGCGCGTGTTCTTAGTCTTTTCAGTGTAAAGCAGCTGCCTCGACACGTTTTACAAGAGTATTCAAGCTGAATAGTGCCTGCAGCTACATGACCGAGGCATGACATGTCTCATCTTGCTTCCCCACACACACACACACACACATGCTTGGTGGTCTTGCACTTAATCCATTCTTCCGTACACTGCATTATAAATGTCTGCTTTAATGTGCATGAATAATAGAATAATATTTCTCTCTTCTTGTCATTTTGCAATTCTCTCTTTTCCAGAGTGAGAAGACTCGCTGTGCATCCACTCATCCATGCTTCCTATCCTTCATTCCACCGGAGTCTGTGTGTCTGAGCAATCAGATTTCAGTGGTGTGAAGAATACGAGACATGGGCCTGGCCTCGTCATCATCTTCATCGTCATCATCGTCATCGACATTCATTAGTCGAATTACCGTCTTAACCATGTACAAGTGGTTCATGTGTTACATTTAGTAATATAGTACCATCATTAGATAACGATTTAAACTTAGATTTCTTGCTAAGGAAACTTTAATTAACGTTTAACATTATATAATAATAATAATAATAATAATAATAATAATAATAATAATAACTACTATATAGTTATGTAGCATTCTTAAAGTCATTGTAATAATTTAACTATAAATCTATAGATGTGTATATAATTAGATGAATATTAATTAAACTCATGTCCATGTGATTAGTATCAGCTATTCTCATAAAACAGACGTAGAAGATAAAAAATAAATAAATTTGGATTTTTTTTTTTTGTTTTCGTTTTGAATAAATACATTTTGAGGAATAAATTCACTTTTTCCTGACAAAGATGGTTAATAAATAATTACACTTGTACACAGGTGTTGAATCAGGTGTCTGGGTTGTGACGAGGCCACAGTGGACTTGCCTTAGTCAATTAATTAAAAACAAACACTTTATGCTCATAACCAGGTGAAGGTCATGAGATCAGACATGAAAGACAGTCCAACATGTGACCTTTACAACATGTGACGAGTGTAATAATACAGAAAACATGTCCACTGACACCATCAAAATCATCACTGTTAAAGCAGGAAGTGACAGTGTGTGTGTGTGTGTGTGTGTGTGTGTGTGTGTGTGTGTGTACAAAGTAATTAATTATAGTCTTATTTACTCAGAGACAATGTTCCCCATAACATCATGAATAAGAACAGAAAGAAATGATGATGTGCGTCTGAATAATCTGATTGAACTGAAGAGGAGGTGGAAAAATAAAACCTGCACCTAAAACAGTGATTTAAAGATTAAATAAATCACTGGCTACTAGTCCCCCCGCCCGCCTCTCTCTCACACACACACACACACACACACACACATCCACTCCCACAGGTGTGTATTCATGCCTCGGTTTTCCAGGATTCCATTTATTATAAATAATAAAATAATTATTGCATTATTTTGTCATCTGGGTTTATTTATTACTTAATTCTGCCCTCTGGTGGAGAAACCTGTGGTCATCTCGCTCTTTTGTCGGTGTGCATTTCATTTCAATTACAGTCCACAAGAACATCTTCGTTTAGGACACACACACACACACACACACACACACACACACACACACACACACACACACTCTCTCTCAAAGCATTTGGTGGGGTGTATGTGTGACACACCAGGTGGAGCTCAAATCAAAATCAAGGTAAAAACACTACCATCCACATCAAATCAACAAATATGTCCAAACACACATATAAATTACTGTGTTACCGTGTCACACCTTTCACCCCCCCCCCCTTTTCATATTTAATTCTGTTATGTTGTCAGACGGCGTTATTATCCTCATTAGCAGCAGCCAGGAGAGAGAGAGCGGTTTCCTCCCAGAAGACTTGAGGCCTCACTCTCACCAGAGGCAATTAACCACAATCATGATTAAGCTGTGGGACATTTCACACATACACACACATACACACACATACACACACACGGTACATGAGGTGAGGTGTTAATCACAGGAGGAGATTTCTGATTTCTGAATAAATACCGTCCCATTTCTAGCACATTTTACCGGAACACACACACACACACACACACACACACACACACTTCAGTTTTTTTATTTATCTTAATTTAATGCACAGAAAATGATGAGAAATGTGTCAGATTCTGCATAAACTGTAAAATAAGCAATAAACAACAAAGCAAACAGAAACTCTTTCCTACAAAGTCTCAGATGAACAGTGTGGGTGACGCCGTAACACAGAGCAGCAGATCAATCCTGCGTCTCTTCGATTAAAACATCACATTACTATGCACTTAACATTATCTTTTTATTTGAAGTTACCATACATATGACAAAAAAAATACTTTATATATCATAAATTAAATTTTATATTTATATTACCTTTAAATGTGTTTATTTACTGTTTGCATCTTTTTGTCCTTATGTTGCTATTTTACAGATTTATATGTATAAAACGTAAAAATTAAACAAAAAAGTCACAGAGTTCCATCATACCTGTACGTACATATTTTTAAAAGCATAATTAAAGTGAATATTTATAGATTTAAAATGATAAATGTACCTAAAGTTGAAGGATTTCCATAAAACTAGGTTTGTATTAAAATGGTTTGCACCATTTCATATAAATGTAATATATATACTGTAGTATATATAAGTGCATCATTTCATTAGTTCAGGACTTTAATACTGACATGCGGATTGATTAGCGTCACCAAAACTGATCAGCCTGCCGTCTTCTCCCCGCCGCAACACCTCACGTATTTGTTCACCTTTTTATTGGACACTATGATAATGATGGGGCTCATGGCGGCGTACAGGGACGAAAAGAAGATGCGCAGGTCTGACATGAGCGCAGACGACATAGTCTGCTTGATGATGATGGTGTAAACCCAAAGTCCGTTGTCCACTCCGTACAACATGACGTACAGCGTCACCAACGTGACAACAGTAATGGCCGCCCTGCGTTCGGCAGAACTTCCACCTGCACCACGGATTGCTCTGACATGACGGCTGTGTTTGTAGAGGAAAATGAGAATGATGAGGCTGGTGGTAGTCATGAATGCCATGGGTACCACATCTCTGACTGTCTGTGCTGCTCCGTTAGCATCCTTGACGCTCGCCGATGGGAAATTGATGAAGCAGAACTGCACGTTGATGCTGTTCTGGAGAAGCTTGGAGTTGTTCTTGGCGCCCATGGCGAAGACGATGGATGGCGAACTTACAGAGATGTTAATGATCCACACAACCAAGAAGATAAGCCAAAGGAAACGGGTGAAAAGCTCCCGGGCGGTCGCCCAGCGTGACCCCGGGGGAGCGATGCTCAGGCTCTGGTAGGTGCTCAGCACAAAGGTGAGCCAGATGGAAAGTGACCGGGCCGTCCTGTAGACGAAAATGATGCCCTTGCAACCGGAGTCATCAAAAACGTTCGCAATGTTAAAGGTAGCAAAAGTTTCAAGCACACAGCGAACTCCTACCACCAGCAGATTGGCCAGGGCCAGGTGCAGCACGATGGCGTCAGCTGTGAGGAGACACTTCTCGTGGTGCAGTGCCATCAGGTAGGCATAGATCACAGCGACGTTGCCGGGGATTCCCACCACGGACAGAGAGAGATACAGAAGCCCGCGTGTTAGAAGCTCAGAATCCATCACTAATCTCACAAAGATACCAATAATCTTGAAGCTGCAAATAAATACATCATTTTAAAAACGTCTTCAAAGTACTTGTTACTTGTTGTGCTGGACTGAGGTGTTTAATAAAGTCAGTTAAAGACACCTCTTTCTGTGACTTGTCAAGAACTGAGCACCTCCATGTCATTCTTATAGGCGTTTCTCTTTTTTTTTCTTTTTTTTTGGGGGGAGAGCCACTGGGAGCGTGAGACACTGCACGGTCCAGTGCTCACCCACTGAGGCCTCACTCTCACCTGCTTCTCATTAGTTTAATGATGTTCACCTGACTCACCTACCACATACATGTCTTAAGTAAATTCCATTACACACAGCATGAGTTCATCTTTGTCACTGCCTTAAACTCACACATATATAAGCCATGCTAACAACAATCCTAAATGTGTTAACTGTAACCGCTTGAAGATTCAATCTTCAGTAAAGTGCATGTCATGGAAAAGAATCAATAACAAAAGAAAGTTACGGTCCAAGTTGACGTAATAACATCTAAGGTGTGTTGATCGAGTCGCACTTAGTAATATGCAAGAAGATATTCTAACCTAAAAGTTTCAGTGGATTACTCTAATGTAATTATTTACGGCTTTAGTTTTCTTTGTTCCTTTTTTTGAAGACATCCTTGCACTACAGCATACATTTGCTTGTGTCTAAGACTTTGGCCCAGTACTGTATGCCAGGAGACTTTAGGCACGAGACAGGGGACACCGTAAATGTGGTGCCAATCCATCGCAGGGCACATACTGTATACGCACACACACACACACACACACTACAAACACCAATTAGCCTACTCTGTACGTCTTTGGCCTGTGGGAGGAAACCGGAGTACCCGGAAGAAACCCACCCCTCACAGGGAGAACATGCAAACTCCTCGCACATAGACCCAAGGCAGGGACTGAACCTTGACCCTGGAGCTGTGAGGCTGCAGCGCTAACCCCTACACCGCCATGCTACCTGAATTATAACAATATTTTACATGAAAAAAATCTTCTTTAAAAAAAATGACAAATATACATATTTAACAACACACCAAACCCAGTGTCAACATGTTAACTAATGCTGAATCATGCTGACCGTGCAGAAATGTCCAGATAACCAGAATCACATTAAAATGTTCACGTCTACCACACTTTTTTTTTTTAATAAAAGCAACAGCACTATAGCACCCTCATGTGGAAAACTTGTGAAAGCCCTTGTAATGAGGTAATGTAGTTTCCCTATGCACATGAACACTATGTTACAGACATAATCAACAATTTAATGATAATTATAGCATGAAACCTTTATTAATATAAATTATTAATGTATATAATTATTGAATATAAATAATGTTTTTTCTTGCTTTTAAATATTTTTTTTTCCCTCAGATATATTTTTATTGTCACATTTTCTTTACAAAATGCATGTGATTTTACTAAACAGTATTTTTCACACATGCATGTTTTCATTTTCATTATTTCTTCATTATTTTTTATATTTTGTGATTTAAAATATATTTAACTCCTTTTTACATCATGACATCACAGGTTTAAATGAATTCACATGCTGTTTTAGCAGAACACCACAATTAATGGCACCCCCTGTGAAGATTAGTAAAAAAGGGACAGAGGTAAAATCCACGTTTTTGGTGAGGAGGACAAAATTAGGGGGGAAAAATCACGTTCTAACTGAAATCGTTTTATTCTGAGAAAAGCATGTCCTTCTTCAAGAAATAATTATTTTCAACAAATACAGATATTCCACAATTACTGAAATTATAGTTACCACATTGTAAATTGATAATTTGGAGTTTTTCGGTAGGAACCTTCATGCTATTATCCATTACTTCCTGATTAACAGGGGAATAAATATGCGGTGATTCCAAATTCAAACTCAAATGTTATTTGTCACATACACAGTCATACACAGTACGATATGCAGTGAAATGCTTATATGACCGCCCGTGACCTTAAAAATAAAAGATGATTAATAGAAAATAAATATGAATTTAAAAAAATACAATAGAAAATAAATTTAGTTAGGATAAGAATAATATATCTATAGAAGACAGAATTATGCAATATAAGAGCAATATAAGAAAATATAAGAAAACTTAGCTGTACACTAAGTTAGCTGGAAAAGAAAAGGTTCTGTACAATATAGAAAAATATAGAAATTTGAGGGGGGGCGGGTGGAGGGGGGTTGCAAATAAATAAGTGTCTTATTTAAAGTGACTTGTGCAATGAGCCAAGAAATTACATATAAATATGCAAGTGTGCATCAATGTGTCCCTAAGTGTCCATGAATATCCAGAATGAGTGCAAAGTCACAATGTCATGATTGTGAATGTTTTTGAATGGTTTAGTCCTGTGAGATGTTTTGATTGAGAGACCTTATCGCCTGCGGGAAGAAGCTCCTCCTCAGTCTCTCTGTGTTGGCCTTCAGGGAGCGGAATCGCTTTCCTGACCGCAACAGAGAGAACAGTCCATTGCTGGAGTGGCTGAGGTCCTTCACGATCTTCCTGGCCTTGATCCGGAAACGCTTGCTGTAGATTGAGTGAAGATCAGGGAGCTCGGTGCAGATGTTGAGCTCAGCTGACCTCTGGCATCATTTCTCCAGATTTCCAATTTCCTTCAGGTAGGCCATCTCATCGTTGTTCGTGATCAGGCCCCCCATGATGGTGTTGTCAGCAAACTTGATGATGGTGGTGGAGTTGGTAGTGGCCACGCTGTCGTACGTGTACAATGAGTACAGCAGGGGGCTCAGAACACAACCCTGAGGGAGGCTGAGACATGTCCACCCATTCTTACTGCCCGTGGTCTGCCAGTTAGGAAATTGGAGATCCACTGACTGATTCCGAGGTCAAATTCATCACAAACATGGGAAAAGAACAGAGGACACACAAGCCATGAAATGTCAATTTCTTCTATTTGGGCAACAATAAAAAAGTTGACATCAACTGGAACTGTTACCCCTAATTTATTTGGCACCCATGTACTATACAGTAAGGAGAACGGTAAGAATGGTCAAAAATATACATGCACATTTACACACACCCTGGATATTTCTATTTCATTTTTGCACATTTCACATTTATAGACATTACATCTACACATTCATGCATATTTGCACACTCCCCGAATATTTCTATTTAAAAGTATATATACAATTTCCACAACTTAAGTTTTCTATATTTTCTATAGCTAAAGTTTTTCTATATTTTATAATCTTTTTGTTTAAGGTCACAGGCGGTCGTATAAGCCTTTCGCTGCATATTGTATTGTGTATGACTGTGTATAAGACAAATAAAAATTTTATACACATAACTCATCCCATAACCTCATACTCCAGAACATCTATCCTGAATGGCAACTACGCTAATTCGCTCCATCTGTTCTGTATTTTTCTACCCATCCTGAGACATCTGGAGATTGTGCAGCTTCAGTAGACAAAGGCCGACCCTGTGAGGATCCTGAGGCCTCCAGAGAAGGACCAGCTCCAGCTGGATTCTGCTTTATGATGGTTGGAGCTACACATGCTGC
>JAQMYJ010000016.1:23056469-23070151 GCA_030014305.1 Clarias laeviceps
TAGGTGACAAAGTATGGCTATCAACAAAAAATCTTCACCTCCATACTGAATCAAAGAAACTATCACCCAGGTTCATCCACCTCAGAATCAACCCTGTCACCTACCGGCTCCAGCTGCCTGCGGCGCTCCGGATCCATCCGGTTTTCCACACCTCTCAGCTGAAACCCTTCACCACTTCTCCTATGGTTAGTTTTATGTACAGTACATATGATGAATAAATACAGAAAAAGTTACATTTATCTTAAAACATTACAATTAATCTCAAAGTTAACCTTTAATTGTGTTTATTTACTATTTTCTAATTTGTTATCTGTATCTCATTACTGTTTACATATGTTTTACAGATTTCTTAAAAAAAAATGTAAATGTATAAATCAAGACAAAAATAATTAAGAATAAGGTCATACCTGTAAAATAAATCCGTATGGATACATACAATGTGCTGAATTTTCAAATACAAAGATTAATGAGCCTGTGTCCACACATCTCAAAACCAGTCCTTAACCACCACATACAGTAGTGGTAATTAAATGTGATCCTTGACCTTTTTAGTTTGACCCTTACATCTGAAAAATATAAAAAACAATATAGAAACAAAGGGAAGGGAAGCAACCTCCTATTTATCAAATATGATAAACAATGAATTTATTATAATTTTCAAGTGCAGAGATTATTTTTCAAGGGTATGGATTCTATCCCTGATTTGACACAAGTTTGTGTCCATGTCAGAGATGCTGAGAGATTTGCATCTACAAATGTCTGATGGCTTGCAGCTGACTGGTTCTCAGACATAGTCCATTCTCTTAATATTGTTGGAATCATTAGCGTGGACTGATGGAGTACGACAACTTTTATAACCCTTTTTACATAATTGTGCTATAATTTTTCCTCAGGATCCCCTTGCCGGTGAAAGATTCTCATAGATGGTCTCAAACCAAATTAAAAAGCCATTTAAATACATTTAAAGAACAGTCCATCACATGTTGGGCCTCTCATGCACAGACCACCAAAGCTCTCTTTGGAAACTATCAAAACATAACAAATGTCTTAATAAATGACACATCACACAAAACCAAGTGTACTTCCACTAGCCTGCAGAGGTTTCAAACAAACCAGCACTCTGGTCAATGTCTAATTTTGTGAGGAATTTACACAATCATTTTGAAGAGTTGCAAAAAAAAATAAATCTGTTTCATAACAATATAGATCAGAAACTACCAAAAAAGACAAAAAACAAACAAACAAGAGAATAGGTGTGTTGAACAGTAATCTTGAGTTAAAGGATTTGTTAATACTTTTTGTAAAAACTAATACTAATGCAACGAATTAATGTCATAGTCTCTGTTCTTATGTCTAGTTGTTTGTTTCAATATATTTAATGAATATAAGCATGCATCAGCCAACAATCTACATTCATGCTTCTATGAAAGTGTGAATTTTTACATATGATTCATTCTATTTTATTAGGTTATAATGTCTAAATTCATTGTAAGATCATATTCACATAAATTCAAAGATGTTTTAATTAATCCATGTGCAGTTTTATGGTATAACATATGAATCATGTGAAAAACTTATTTCTTGCGTAAATTTGTATGTGAAGGTTTACTCTGAATTCATGTATAGTCATTATTCAAGCTCAGATTCCAGGCTTTGTGCTAATTTCCCCAGTGCCTTAGGTGTTTTTTTTAATGAATAAACCAATAGCATCTTTAAAACATCATTAACACTCATCCAATTACTTATTGCTGAATAAGCATATACATGCAGTAATGGACTTCATCTGGGCTCTGCTAATGGGTCACTTTGATGGGTCCCAGGAGATGATTTTTTTTTTTTTTTAATATGTGACAATAAACAGCCAAACAGCACTGTGGTCATGACCGGACTGGAGGTCAATACAGTTTGTTTAATTTTGAAAAATGCCATTAAACGCATCTTCTGATCTTTCTTCTCAGGCCTGGTGCAAAATATCTGTGGATATTTTCATTATTATTATTATTATTAAGTTCAGGCACTCAAAGCTCAGGGAGAACCCTTGCATGCACAGGCTTGTACTTCTCCTGAAGCAAACAAGGAACCTGGGGAAAATCAGATGCAACATGTGGCCTTATCTTATTAACATGTCACCATAAATTCAAAAGCAAACATCCAAAAGCAAAAAAAAAAAAAAAGGTAAACACAGGGTTTACAAAATGACTTCATGTGTTGTGTAGCCTACTGAAGTGCAATGTTTTTTAACCCCGTAAAAATGCTAAAAATATTAAAATAGTGTCCATTGTAGTGCAATAAAAATCTGCATTTTCTTTGGTCAGAAGGTGTTCATTAATTTTCCATGACAGGAGAGATCACAAGTGCAATCATCAATATGGTGAGGTTTTCTATAAGGTAATGTTAACATAATTCTGGAAGGTGTCTCCAGTGGAAAGGCTTAAAGACAGCAGAGAAGATTTTTTGCAAAACAATTGTTTAAAGCACATGAAATATTATGTTAAATGTAAGGGTGCCCAAATGTCTACATACATAGATTAAATGAACATTTTTTTAACAAAATATAACTTTGTTTACAAACATTGTTTTACACAATTGTTATTTCTTGGAGTCCCCTCTCCTATCTATGATGATATGTTTCTTTGAATAATCTTTATGGCGTAAAGATCATTTAAAGATCATCATGCCACCAGTGCATTCCAAAAGGCTAGATGAAAAAATATGTAAGACATTTTGCAATACAATTTGGTGAAATCTCTTAATTTTCCTTACACTCATCCTTCACTTTTTGGATGCTTTTAGTAATTGAAAAAATGTATGTCCCATAGTTTAATAATCTATTAAATATAATAATATAGTACAGTATATAGTAATATATCACACTGAATCTGTATGTTTAAAACCTCATGCCATGGTGCTGATTAGGTTGCACAGATCTGGCAACAATAACTGCAGCGTACTTGATTAGAAAAATTTAAAGATTTGAATAATTATATGTGTTTAAAGCCTGCTCTCTCTCTCTCTCTCTCTCTCTCAATCTGTATACTGATCAACAATATTTTTATTGATTTTCAAAGAGAGACAAAGTAAACGTGTAGTTGTGCATTTCAAGGCACACTTGTGTAATCTGTATTTATAAGCCCCTTATACACCAAATTATATATATATATATATATATATATATATATAATGTCTTGGTAATGTTCCATTAGTGGAACATGCTGAATGGAACAAGCAAGTGGAACATGCTGAATGTTTGTGTTCCAGTTCTGTACGTTTAGTTGTTTTCACTAAAAGACTAATTATGTGGTAAGCAGGTGGGACTTACACTCAGTTTGCTTGGTGTCTCATATCCATGGTTACCTGGAATCTTGCTGTTTCCTTCTGGGGTGTACAGGGGCCCCAGCCGAAAAAACTACACATTATAAATTCGCATATCTTATTTTCAACCCTGGCGATGAAGACTACAAATGCGCGTGAGTCGTCGCAAGAAGTTGTTCCAGGTAACCTTTTATTCATGTCAGGAAAATTTTCCAATACATATAGTTTATTTTAAAAACATTTTTAGTTCTTCAGTAATTTGTTCCATTTCCTCAATATCTCTGTCTTGCTATGTGACTCAGAAACCAGGCTCCATGGATCTCTGCATCACCATTAAAGGAGTCTCGTTCCTCCTACAGTCAGGGCTGGGAGTTCTGGGTAACCTGTCTGTGCTGATGGCATACGCTCATATTGCCTATGTAGAGTCGTATCTACTACCCGTGGACAGAATTCTGGCTCACCTGGCTTTTAGCAACCTGCTGCAACTGCTGACACGTAGCGTGCCACAGACAGTGGACATCTTCGGCCTACGCAACCTGCTGGATGATCCGAGCTGCAAAGTGGTGGTCTACACACACCGCATCCACCGCGCCCTCTCCATTTGCCTTACCTGCATGCTAAGCGTCTTCCAAGCGCTCACCCTCACACCATCAGCCGGGCCGTACCTGACAAAACTAAAATCTCGACTGTCACAGCTGGTTGTGCCCACCTTTGTAGGTCTGTGGCTCCTCATCATGATTGTATGCATCCCTGTTCCACTTTACTCCATGGCACCTCGGAATGGCACCGTGCCTCCCTTCACCCTCAACCTTGGCTTCTGCCAAGCCAGATTTCCTAATAGCCAGTCATATGTGGCGGTTGGTGCTGTCTTCTCAACAACAGACTTTGCCTTCGTGGCCATTATGCTGGTGTCCAGCGGCTACATCCTCATCCTCCTGCACAAACACAGCAAGAAGGTCAGGTCCATCCGACGCACTCAGCAAGGAACCTCCATGGAAATTCGAGCAGCTAAGAGCATTGTCATGCTGGTGGTGATGTATACTGTGTTCTTCGGCATCGATAACGTGATCTGGATCTACATGCTGACCGTGGCCCAGATCCCGGCTATGGTGGTGGACATGAGAGCATTTTTCTCTGCGTGCTATGCCACATTCAGTCCTTTTCTCATGATAAGCACCAATAAAAAGATAAAGGAAAGGATGGTGTGTGCAGCTGGAGAATAGTCGGCTGAGGACCAAAACGTTAAATGATTTTTTACATTTAAATTGTGATAATAGATAAATATTTTAATATTCTTGATATACTATGAATTGTCATTGTTGTGTTATGCTATTAGCTTTTTATTTGATTAGTCAGGGCGTAACGAAGTCTCTCTGAAATTTCTCTGTTTTGTAAAACCACTTTTTCAGTCAGTTTGTTGGGTATCACATAGTCATAATTGCTGCATCTCAAGAAAAAAATATGTTTCAATTAAATTAAATTTTGATCATCATGTGCTTGTGAAAGATCTGATATAACTGAAGTGTTTATATAGGAAATGACCCTGGACCTAAAATAAAGCTGAAGTTCACCACAGGTGACAGCAATGATTTGGCACTAGTGTGGCCAAAGTAAAAAGGGCATGTACAACAGGACGTGTGGTTTTAACAAGTGGTTTTAATGGGCACAGATCAAAGTCAGAGTCATCCAGGTAAATAGTCCACAATGCATTAAAATAATTTCCCTTTAACATCCAGAAACACCTCAATAATGTGTTCATTTATGATCATTAATCTAAATCATTAAATTAGAAAAGACTCAAACACATCAAAATACATTTTGAAAATTAAGATTTTATCATACGTACAACATATGGACAAAAGTATTTGGCCAAATCTGCAATGACATTGTATCCAAATACATATATTTCAATATGCAGTTTGGTCTCCCTTTTGCAGCTATAACAACTTCCACTCTTCTTGGAAGGCTGTCCACAAGATTTTGGAGTGTTTCTGAGGGAATTTCATTCATTTTGTAGTTTGGACCTTCATTTCCAAGTTTGAACCTAATCTGTTTTGTCCACAAACTTTCTTGCTTTCTCTCTGATTAAAACAGCACATATAGAAGTGAACATATGGAAGTGCTTTAAAGACGCAGTCAAGGGTACGATAGAGACTTAACAAACAGGCTGAAATCCGCAATCTCATTTAAACACACAGCTTATCACTTAAGTTTTGTTTTACTTTTAGGTATTGCTCATAAAATTAAAAGGTACACTGAAATTTACAGCATTAAAATAATATATTTCACCTCAAAGTCAACATTTAAATGTACCATTTGCTGCTTTTTGTGTCCTCACATTGCTGCTATTTTCTTTTTACAAATTATTTAATTAATTTATAAAATGTAAAAATGGAGCGGCAAACAAAACTGAATTCATAAACCAAATCAGTATAAATACACACTATGTGAAGAGTTTGCATAAATGCACATTAATGAAGATTAATGAGCCTGTATACAGATTTCAAATCACCCCATCACATCACAAATGTACACTCATATTTTTGAGATCTTTCAAATTTACAATAAATAAACACAGATGACCAATAAACCCTAACCATGTATGTCCAGTGATCACCCCTTGAGGCATCACATGATCTTCGAGACTGAGCTATACTGCATGTGTCATGCTAAAAACACTGAACTCTCTGGACTAACAAGGCTAATAACACTGATCATATTAATTGTGCAAATCAAAGAGAACTCCCCATGCTAACCACGCTGTGACAACATTTGTGGTATATTACACCAATCAAGTAAAAATATATTTTTACCAAGAACAAGCCACAGAACTGATATTGAAGTCAATAAGACTTTGCTGTACCAGTGATGCAGGCAGCTGTGCTCCCCACTACATACAGTTACAGGTTTTCCCCTACTTACAAACAAGTTCCATTCCAGGAGCACGTTCATTAGTCAGATTTGTTCTTAAGTCAGACAAACTGAGTCTTATACGCCTTTGACACAAATATACAATGTAAACATACCAATCTACTTGACTAAATCTCCATCCCCTTTCCCAACATTGCTATCATGTGGCCAAAAAGAGAAAGGGAGAGGAGAAGCCATGGGCTCAGATTATTGGCTCACCAGAAAAAGTGTATACGGACTTCTAGTTTATCAAGTTAAAATGTATTAAAAAATTTAGCTCGTCTTGCAAAACACTATGTTTCTCACAATCCAAGGTTTAACTGGTATGTGAAATTTAACAGTTTGTCGCTGCGCCTTTAAAACGTGTAGGGTACCACTGTATGGGACTGTGAAATATGTTTTGTTGAAAATTTTTTTTAATTAGGATTATTCACCATCAGGACAGCTTTATAGGACAGACATTTTCTATCATCGTGCTCCTGGACTGATTCATTGAAACCGATGAGGTCTGCCTCATATGCCATCATATGCAGATGATTTATTTCTTTGTAAAGAGAGCTTGCGCCTCCTCCTTACATATTATAATATTTCATGTTGGCCACAGAGGGATGGTAAAGGCTAAGAGATTCATAAAATAAAATAAAAACTTTAGCTTCATGTGTGTCTAATCATTGCAAGGGCTAATAACACAGTTAAGTAAGGTAAAATGCAATGCATTTCCACCTCTAGACTTTTAAACTTCCACTGTCATCTTTTAAATATTTACCTGTGAGCCAGGAAAACCTGGATGGTCAACAGCCAGTGTCCCAGTCTGGAGTGTTACTGCCAGAACAGCAAACTGCTTACAGAGCAGTCCCAAGTCCTGTCCCAGTCATGCCCATTGTCCTGGCCATACCCTGCTCTTTGCCAGGCTCTTGCCAAAGAACAAAGAGGCCACCCCTCCTACCAGGAGCACAAGCCCTCTTGCAGTCAGATTCTCACCAGAGGCCAAAGAGGCATGTTCACAAGCCCATGCAATGCAATCACAAAGCCTTCACATATGAAGTCCCAAATGGGCTCCCACACCAAGTTCCATCCTGGCTTCCATGCCATTCGTCAGCCACAATTCCAGTGGAGATGATGAGGCACTCTTTCCAGCAACATCACAGTTGGAGCTCAAATGGGCAGCCTTCCTGGCTACAACGTAGCCAGGGTACCAAAGCAGAGTTTCTGCCCCAGACAGTTTGTCAACTGATTTGTGTTTCTATTCATGTTTACACAAGTTTGTGATGATTGTGTTATGTGTCCCTGAGTTTCCTTTTGAGTTATGCTAATATTAAAGGTAAGGATAATGCATTGGTCCTGTTCCTGTGACTAGTTCTGTTTTGTTCATTTGTTTAATTGGTTCTATGTATTTTGTGGCATTAAGTCTTCCAAAGAAGTGACCATCTCTCTGCTACATGGGCCAAGGCAGCAAATCTTATATTTTTATTTTATATTTAGTACTTTTCTGTGAAGTTTTTCTCTATTCTAGAAAGAAGGTTTCTATATTTTATTCTTTATTCCATTCCCTAATCTATTTTTATTCCTATTGATAATTTAGATTTTAAGGTCACAAGCGGTCGTATAAGCATTTCACTGCATATCGTACAATGTTTGACTGTGTATGTGACAAATAAAATTTGATTTTGAATTTGAGAAGTGACAGACAAAGTGACAGATTTCCTCATCATCATAAGTGCCCATTGTGTATGATTGAGTGTGTCTGCTTGTGCCTTGAAATGGGTTGGTACCTCATCCAGGGTGTTTCCTGCCTGGTATGCCCCAAGCTCCCTGGCACAAGCTCCAGGCCTGAATTTCTAGCATGTTTCAGTTCATTCACATAATGTTACATGTGGTTAAATTAATTTAAGTGCACTTTCTAACCAATGTTCATTTCAGCTTGATGAAGTATGATGTCGTTTTAATGTCTAAATTACCAAAATACTGTATTTAAACACTGTACATCATAACACTCTTGAATTCTGCATTTTGACTAGTCAGAAAGTGTTGATTAATTTTAACAGCAGCTATGACAGTAGTAGGATAACAACAATGCTCTCATTCAACTGCCTACAGTAATTGTTTCCATGGTCATATTTTATTTACAGGAATCTGTATAGTGGGGAACAAGTGCAATCATCAGTAAGGTGATTGAGGCTGATGAAAGGAGGCTCAGTGTTACATTAATATTCAGAGTCGCAATGTTAGTGTTTTGTTAACAAGGACTTCAGGACAGGCATAAATAAACTGTGTTTTGTTTTCTGATTGATTTCAAGAGAGAGAGAAAAGAGGCTGATGAGGTGAGACAGGAGTTCTTCTGTAAATTCCTTTGGGATTAATAAGGATTTACCTTAATCTCTTGATCTAAAGTAAGAACAGGAACTAATTTGTTTTGTGAACGTCAAACAATGTCAGCCCATTGGTATGGTGTAAAATGTATAAAATACTCAGGGACAGACTGTTAATGTAATAAACTTTGGGGTAGTAACAGAAACAATGTGTGTTCCTAATTCCATCTGGGGGAGTATTGTTTGATTTGTTTGTTTGATTGATGTCTTGTTTGTTTGACTAATGATGTCTTGATGGTAATGTTCTATTAAAGTAGGCATACTGCACTGGTGTATTAGTACTGGATGTTTGTGTTTCAGTCCTGTATGTGTAGATGTTTTCAATAAAAGGCTAATTATGTGTTAAGCAGGTGGGATTCACATTAACCTTCCTTAGTGACTCTGGTTTCCATGGTTACAGGTAATCTTGCATTGTTTTCTACTGGAGTGTGTCGGGCCCCTGCGGAAAAGTACGCATTATAAATATGCATATCTTTAAATTTAACCCTGGCAAAGAGGACTACAAATGCGTGTGAGCTGTCGCAAGAAGAAGTTTCAGGTGACCTTAAATTCATGTCAATACATGAATAACATATAGATAAAATTTATGTTAAATCATTTTCTGTTCTTCAGTAATTTGTTGCATGTTGCATTTACTCACTGTCTCTGTCTTGCTGTTTGACTCAGAAACCAGGCTCCATGGACCTCTGCATCACTATTAAAGGAGTCTCATTCCTCCTTCAATCAGGGCTGGGAGTTCTGGGTAACCTGTCGGTGCTGATGGCATACGCTCATATTGCTTACGTTGAGTCATATCTGCAACCCGTGGACAAAATCCTGGCTCACCTGGCTTTCAGCAATCTAGTGCAACTGCTTACGCGTAGCGTGCCACAGACAGTAGTCATCTTCGGCCTACGCAACCTGCTGGATGATCCAAGCTGCAAAATGGTGGTCTACACACACCGCATCCACCGTGCCCTCTCCATTTGCCTGACCTGTATGCTGAGTGTCGTTCAAGCACTCACCCTCACACCATCAGCTGGACCGCACCTGACCAGACTAAAATCTCGACTCTCACAGCTGGTTGTGCCCACTTTTGTAGGTCTGTGGCTCCTCAACATGATTGTATGCATCGCTGCTCCACTTTTCTCCATTGCACCTCGGAATGGCACCGTGCCTCCCTTCACTCTTAATCTCGGATTCTGCCACGTCAAATTTCCTAACAACCTGTCATACGTGGCGGTTGGTGCCGCCTTCTCAACAAGAGACTTCGCATTTGTGGCCATCATGCTGGTGTCCAGCGGCTATATACTCATCCTCCTGCACAAACACAGGAGGCAGGTCAGGTCCATCCGACGCACTCAGCAAGGAACCTCCATGGAAATGCGGGCAGCTAAGAGTGTCATCATGCTGGTGGTGCTGTACAGCGTGTTCTTCGGCATCGATAACGTGATCTGGATCTACATGCTGACTGTGGCCCAGGTCCCGGCTACAGTGGTGGACATGAGAGCATTTTTCTCTGCGTGCTATGCCACATTCAGCCCTATGCTTATGATAAGCACCAATAAGAAGATAAAGACGAGGATGGTGTGTGCAGCTGGAGAACAGTCCGCTAAGGACTCAGAGAAACCAAAACGCTAAATAAACTTCTTCCCATTTAAGTTTGATAATAGTAATAATAATAATACATATTTTAGCATTCTTGATACGCTATGAATTGTCATTATTGTGATATGGTTGCTGTTAGTTTCTAATTCGATTAGTCAGGGAGTAAAGAAACCTCTCTGCTTATATTTCGATTAAACTCAATTTTACTTTTATACCACGTCAAACAATGGACACTGTCATGAAGAAACTTTATAAATATACATAAATTTCAGCTATAAATTTTATGATTTGATTTCCGGTAAATAAGTCAGCAGGGACAGAAGCATATGGTTATCAGAATAAGAACACAAACAAATCATGTCCTTCTGAATAATCTGAAGACTGAAGAGTTGTGTAATTTTTATATGAGAAATGAACCTGGACCTAAAATAAAGCCCAGAAGTTTGCGACAGGTAACAGCAATGATATGGCACTAGTGTGGATAAAGTAAAAGAACATGTAGAAGTAGATAGGTCAGTGGTTTTAATTGGCACAGATCAAAGTTTTTTGAATAAACAGTTCATGTTACTCTAAAACATGCCCTTTAATGAACAGGAACACCTCTAAATTGTGTTCATTTATGATCACTTATCTAAATTACTACATTTGTTATGTTTTTTTTCTCTTTTATCATATGTAAGTTTTTTCCATAAGTTCACCCAATGTGAACTTTCCATATTTGCACTAATCTGCTTGGTCCACAAATTTTCTCTTTTTCTCGCTGATTAAAGCAGCATATGTACTTTAAAGATGCTGTCAGGGCTTTGATACTAACAAACAGCAAACACTCAGGCTCATTTTGAGTCTAAACCTACAGATTAATCACTTAACTTTAGTTTTACTTTTAAGTACTGCACATAAAATTTTTTAAAGACGCAAAAAGCAACAAATGGTAAATAAACATTTAAATGACTTTGAGATTATCTCAAAGTCATTTAAATGTTTATTTAAAAGTCATTTAAATGTTTATTTACCATTTGTTGCTTTTTGCGTCTTTAGGTTACTGCTATTTTTACAGACTGAATGTGCTGAATTTGCATAAATGCATATTAATGACACACATCAAACATCAAATTGCTCAGTCACGTCATAAATGTATATTCATATTTTTTACATCTTTCAAATATATAAATGAATAAAAGAAAATTTCATGAAACATTCATTTCATGATTTTGGGGCAAACTCAAAGCTACAAAAAACATGATACACTATAGGTATCACTATACTGTACCTCATCACCCACTGAGGCCTCATTATCTGAATCATGTTCACCTGATTGATCCACTACACAACTGGTTGTGTCAGTGGATCGAGGTGCTATTTAAAAAGAATAATGGTGCCTAAGGATGATTCCAGGGGTCCCTTAGTGACAAGGGCCCATTGAAATGGTATGGCAATTGAATAATGATCCCTTTGTCAGGTTGACAGATCCGGTACTGTACAGTATATTAGCTTTTCAATGGTCCCATAATTACTGCCTTTTCCCCTGTATACACACCTTGTGTTTGATATACAGATACAGTGTCTCCAAACTATTAACTCTGATAATATTAATTGTTCAAACCAAACTGAACTCAGTTCATTTAACAACTTAACAAACTAATTTTAACATGTTGATCCAGATGACTGCTGATCCAGCTCTAGAGTCAGAGTGCAAGGATTAGAGCTAGGGGTAGTACTGTTAGTGACTCTGGGAACTAGTGAAGTTTTATTTGATTAATAAATAAGTAAGAGATGAGCTGTGGGGAGGAACTGATAGTCATAGGATCTCGGTGCGCTGAGAGAAGGGAACCCCACCCCTTAGCCATGGTTCTTTTGGCTCTCCACAACATTGATGTCTAGGGTTATGGTTATCCCAGTAAAGCACAGGGCGTTCTTCTCTACTGATTTACCAGGAGACTACTGCTCCTAGGCCCACGATGTAGGTGTCAGAATGGAGAAAGAAAGGCCTGTCAAAGTTCAGTTTGTTACAGTCACCCCCAGATGGCATTTCTTAGGATTGCAACAGCCTTACCCCTCTGGGGAACTACCATTACCTCCCTTATGTGGTGCAAGTGGCCATGCCTTGTCGCTGAGTGTATAATCACATCATACAAGAAACCTACTGCAAATTCTCTTTGGGGCAAAATGGAAACCCACTGCAAATTATCTTTTAGGGGCAAATTCTCTTTGGGGGCAAAATGGATAATATCCATTTTTGTTGCGTGTCTGGGACCCAATAGGGTTGCTGCTTTATTGTTACCCTGGTGGGGTTGAGGTCAGGCTGCACTAGTTGTGTTCAACCTGGCTGAGCAAAGAAGACATGCGAGAACAGCATGATTAGTTCTTGGGTTTGAGCTAGGCAGATGTCCTCCCTGGTGTGTGCCATGGTCTCCTGTGAAAGACATGTGGATCTGCTTGCAAAGGCAGACACAGCTGGCTGGGATGCAAACCTTTTTTGCTTTGTTATATACAATTAGACTATCAATACAAAACAACAAGGTCATGCATGTGAGATCAATGACAAGACCAGCCAAGAGCAAATTAATATACACACTCACCATCAAATGAACAGGGATGTGAATTACCTAAAGCTAAGGTAAATTGCCATAAATGTTAATCAAACGAGAAATAGCTGTCAGATTTTTCCATTATTTGTCACGCCATGTCAAGCCACAGCCCGCCATGATCACCTGAGCACTCCCATCCCATGTTCCCAACCACATTTCACCGCCTCACTCTCGGCTCTCCACACACCTGTACGCTATCACTGATTACTTCTTCTCATATAAACCATGCTCTGACACCACCATGTCACCAGTTTATTGTGTGCCTCACTAGCCCAATATTCCAGCGTTTTTCTCGTCTCAGTCTGCCAGATACCGACCATGTTTTGTTTCATTGATTACACCTTCGCCCAGTCCTTTTGGATATTTTCCGACCTGTTACCAACTATGAGCTTGGATCAAGGACTTTCTCTCGTCTCTCCGGCTTCGATCCTCGCCTGTTCTATGACCACGATTTATCCTCATGCCTCGCCGAGCTCGTGCTTCTTTCACCAGCCGACTCCTCAAGCTCCTCCAGCCCACATCAGCTTTACAAACTGAGCTCTCTCTCTTTCCACGCTGGCTCTGCACGCTTCCGCTTCATACACACCGCCCCTCGCCTTGGCGACCTTGTGAAGGCACTCTGTCCTTCCGCATTCCAGTGAGGCTTCTCCTGCTCACACCGCAGTGCCGAGCTTAACCCACACCAGGTATTGAAACCACCATTCAGCCGAATCAGTCATCCACAAGCATTCATTAACTCCACTTCAACTCTACCCGGGATCTCTCTCACCATCTGCACTTGGATCCACCATGCCCTCTACCGAGCCTGACATTATTGCTGGAAAACATTTGGTTAATGTGACCGTCTCGGGTTACTTTGCTGTAACCCTGTTCCCTGAAAAGGCGGGAACGAGATGCTGCGTGAAAACGCTATGGG
>JAQMYJ010000016.1:23106930-23122609 GCA_030014305.1 Clarias laeviceps
TTAATGAATTGCATTTCGAGTGGATTAATATCAATCGAAGCATTGCTAGTATTAATGTAAAGTGATTTTGCATTTTGAAGCATATTAAAAAAACATGCATTCCGTGGATGGATTTGGGGTGGGGGGGTTGGTGGGTGGGGCAAGGGATGGGGGGGGGTGGAGTTGGCGTCATAGGTCCCCACCAATATACAGAGCAAATCTACGCCCTTGTAATTTTCTATAACATCACGTTGGCCTAAAAATACCCGAACAGTTGAAACATACAAACATTACTTCAAAAAAAATTATTATTCCAAAACTATAAAGTACCTGGATAACACCAGATGCTTATCAGTCGCTTACCAATTCTTGTATATCACAATATCATAACCACTTTTTAAAAAGGCAAAGATGAACATTTTTCCCCATTATGTCAGACATATATATATTTGGCATCTCAAATATGTAGACATATTATATATATATATATAATATGTCTACATATAAGGATATATACCACCAGATTATCTAAAAGGCTGTTTCTGGAATTCTACTGCTGGGTTAAAGTTCGTATTGCTTCATATTTAAAAAGGGTTTGATATTTTCAAGGGTTTTACTTTGTTTCATTCTCAGGAGTGATGTTTTAAATTAACCAGGTTTCAGTTTTCATACAAATAAGTTAACAGATACGACATGAGATATGACATTGACTTACAGAGGACTGAAGCGCTGAACTGAACTACTGCTTAACTGATAAACATTTCCGGGTTTTCTTCAACTTCCATTAGCTGAGCACTTGCACAGCCATGTGTACTGGGGTGGAGCAGGATGCTGTTGCCAGGCAAATGTCAGAGCAAAAGTCAAGGCAAAAGTGGGAAAAAGATAGTTACAGTTATGAAGGGTTAGTTGCTAATTACATCTCAGAAATGTTAAAGTGTCTCAGTATAACGATAAGCAGAAACAATGGCCTCATGCTTATAACACTAACTGTTTTCAAGTTTTCAAGTACACAATGTCACCGGTTGTCTCAACAAATGCCACTTTAAGAAGTTGGGCCAACAATACAATATTAATTAATTCAACATTTATCTAGTTGGAGTTTTACAGTGTGGTGATGAGATATTTTCCTCCTAAAATATTATTTGAATTTACTTTTACTGTGCTGCTTCTTGAGAAACAGTTAGAATGTAAAAAATTTAACTGGATCAGTAACCAGTGTGTCAGGAAACAGCTGGCTTGACCTCATATCTCACCTGTGGAAAGCAACAGAAAAGTTCAGCTAGAAACAGTGTTATACTGCCTTCTGCCACCAGAGGGAGATAGAAGACCAGCAGCAGGAATAACATTGGAACAACCTGTGCCTGTCTAGTTAAGCCCGTGGTTCTCAAAGTGTGTGGGGCGCCCCCTAGTGGAGAATACAGACATGACAGGTGGGGCGCAATGAAGGGGAGGAAATTAGTGGAGAATTTTAGGAAAGTACCTATTCTAATTTATGTTTTTCTTTATTGACAATGAAGAGTGTAAACTCAAAACTAAACAATCACACACAAAGAAATGGATCATTAATACAAGTAAATTAAAATTACATAAAGAAAAAGTGGAACCATAGTGCAACAATAGACTTCTTTGAAAGAAAGCTAGCAGAATACAGACAGCAGGAGAATCGCATGGTAAAATCTCATGGTAGACATGGGGGCAATTATGCAAAGATAAGTGACAATATAATCGTTTTATAACAATTGCATATGTATATAATCTGTTTTGAACTTGGTGTTATTTGATCTTATTGGTTTAGACATCGATATTTCAATAAATAGTAAACTTGGCCGATTTCGTTATCATTTTGTTGACAAGTGGGGCTTGAAAATTCGCCCACAACCTTAAGTGGGGAATGACAGGAAATGTTTGAGAACCACTGCTGTAGTTTATGCTTAGGGTGTGTTTAGTTTTCTCTCTCTCTCTCTCTCCCTCTCTCTCTTTTTGTGTTGGCATGTGTGTGTCCATGAAAAGTTCCACTTCATCCTAAGTTGTCAGCATTGACATATGTTTTCACAAGTGAAGGAGGTGGAGCTTTGGCAGGAGTAATTGGCAGGGTCCTACTCAGCTTGCCAAAGTGTAGGCTTTGCATGCTGTCATAGGAAAATTATAAACGTTGGGCTAATACCAGTAACGCTGCTTCATTACTCAACCCTGACACTGCTGTTTTGGTGATAGAACTGTTACAGAAGCAACTGTAGTCACTTTTGCTGATTTGGTTGCACAAATCTGGAAACCCTGTCTATGGTGTAATTGATGAGCAAAATGTAAAGATTGTAAAAAAAAAAAAAATAATAATAATAATAATGAAATAAAATACCTCTGTGTTTTAAGCAATGCTTTAAATCCTGGACCACACAAGCCACTGTTCTTAATTAACTGATCCCTAATTAACACTCTACTCAGTGTGTGTTTCTAATTCTAACTCCATCTTCCATTTGTTTCAGATTTCACATTAGTGAAGACAGTAATTAAACGGATGTATGTTTAACACACTTACATGGGCCGCAGCAGGTATCATACCGTGGTGAGGTGAAAGCAGTTATTATCACATAATTATGTGAGCCTTGTTTAGATCAAAATGATCAGTGAAGTCACTCAAATGATCCAGATCTAAAGTTTAAATGCCTTTGAATGTTTGGTGTGATAATATACGCACAAGCTGACAGACATGGCTTTAAATGCCTATGAACTGTAAGTTTCCAAACCTGTGACTTGTTTGAGAGTCATTAGGGTTTGTGTCTACAGAGCCAATTATTTTTTTAATCTCCTTAAAACCCATGTACATTTCATCTCTGGCTGAATGCTGAGCCATGGGAAGGTTTATACATCAGGAAAATGATATAAGAAGATATCCAAATATAAAAAAAAGGCCAGTCTCTAATGTGCAAACTAGAGAAGTGAAAATTGTCAAGTAGACCAGAAAAATTTCAAACAGAACTGCGAGGAAACTTGTGGGTTTTTTTTGTATCTTTAACAAGAAACTTCAGCTGAAACACAGGCTCCTGTGTAATAAAGTGGTGCAGCTGTGTCTAGATGCACAATAAAGAGGTACTTAAACAAACACAGTCTGCATGGTGAGTTGCCAGAAGGGCATGGTGAGTGGCCAAGGTCACACCAACAGTCCAATTACATTACGAGAAACTGCACCTAAACACGCTAAGGACTTCTGGTACAAAATAGTTTCAAGTCATGAGACAAATATTGAGCGTTTTGGCCCCAAACATAAACAGTATAATTGGAGACGAGTCAAAAAGGCATTTAATGAGAAATCCACAATCCCTACTGTAAAGCATGGAGGCGGATCTCTGATGTTCTGGCTGTGTGTGAGCTGCTGGGAATTTGGTCAAAATTGTTGGCAAGGTGAACGCAACATGTTGTCAGAAAATATTGGGGGCCATTTCCAATATTCTGTTTGCATTCATCAGCACAAAAGCTGCACATGGGACGTGCTTGGACTTTCCAACATAACAATGATCCAAAGAACAAGGCCAAGACGAGCATTCTGTGGCTACAACAAAATAAATTTAAGGTTCTGGAGTGGCCATCACAGCCTCTTTGGGGAGTCCTTAAATGTGAAGTTAAATGCATGACAACCTAAGCATTTACAGGACCTAGGGTCTTTTTGCCAAGAAGAATGAGCAGCTTCCAGAACTAAAGACTGCAAAACATCATTGAGGCCAAAGAGGGCAACACAAAGTATTATAAACTAAAGTTGTGCAAACTTTTGGCAGGGACCAATTAATTATATAATTTATTATCATGTTTTGTTTAATAATGGAGCTATTCTGTGAAGCCTTATAGATGAGTTTGTATCCCAATAAAAATACTAAAGAAATGTGTTTGGCCTGAAAACTACTGTTTTCTTTAAAGAATGGTACACATCTTAAACATTGTGCCTGGGTATGTAAACTTATGAGCTGAACTGTAGTTTTCCGAATATATCACTGAGATAAGCAAGTTTAATTAGAAATGTATAAATTCGAAATAGATATGAACCTTCGACCTTTTGCGCTGAGCTCAAAGACTCAGGTTAATGCTTTCCCTTAGGAGAGTTTTTCCCTCCCTATGAAACGGCAAAATGTTCAGTTTTCATGGGGAAAAGACAAAAGTCTCTCCTCCTATCATGTTGCTCTAACAGTGAACCCAAGAGCGAGGTAACTTCCATCAAAGTTTCTTGCCTTGGGTTTTAAAAGACTAAAAAAAAACATTAAAAGTCACAAAACCTGCCATATTTTGCTATGTTAATGTTGTCTTCCTCTCTAAAGAATAGCATTTGCTTTTTGCTCCCACAAGAAACATTTACTCAGCTATTGTTCCAAACAACATTTTCACCCAGTCACCATCAACCACACACCCCCTGGAATGATTGTGGAGGAGCAGCACCCCAGAGTTTAAGAAGCACTGTATTCATGTGAGCTGACTTCCCTAGTGTGTTAGTGCTGGATTTTCTTATGGGATGTTCGTGTTTCAATCCTGTATGTGAAGTTGTTTTCACTGAAAGGCAAACTGTCTGAAGGAGGTGACTCCGGTTTCCATGGTTATTTAGAATCTTACGGTGTTTTGTTTCGGTGTGTGTCGGGGGCCCCAGTGGAAAAGTACACATTATATATTTGCATATCTTTTCTTTTATCCTCGGCGATGAAAACTACAAATGTGCGTGAGCTATCACAAGAAGAAGTTGGTCCAGGTGAGCTTTTATAAATGTCAGGGAAATGTGCTAATACATATATATTTTTATTTTATTAACTTATTTTTCTTCAATTCTTCGGTAAAAAGTTCCATTGCATTTTCTGACTGTCTCTGTCTTGCTGTGTGACTCAGAAACCAGGCACTATGGATCTTTGTATCATTATTAAAGGAGTCTCGTTCCTCCTGCAGACAGGGCTGGGAGTTCTGGGTAACGTGTCTGTGCTGATGGCATACGCTCATATCGCTTACTCAGAGTCATATCTGCAGCCCGTGGACAGAATCCTGGCTCATCTGGCTTTCAGCAACCTGCTGCAAATGTTGACACGTGGTGTGCCACAGACGATGTTCATCTTCGGCCTGCACAACCTGCTGGATGATCCTGGCTGCAAAATGGTGATCTACGCCTACCGCATCAGCCGTGCACTCTCTATCTGCCTCACCGGTATGCTGAGCTTCTTCCAAGCAGTGACCATAGCACCGTCAGCCGGGCCGCACTTGACCAAACTGAAATCTAGACTCTCACAGCTGGTCGTACCCACCTTCATATGTCTGTGGCTCCTCAACATGATTATCTGCATTACCTCTCCGCTTTTCTCCACGGCACCTCGGAATGGCACCGTGCCTGCCTTCACACTTAACCTCGGCTTCTGTCACGTCAACTTCCATACCAGCCTGTCATATCTGGTGAATGGCGCAGTCTTCTCGACGAGAGACTTCGCCTTTGTCGCCGTCATGCTGGCATCCAGCGGCTACATCCTCATCCTCCTGCACAAACACAGCAAGCAGGTCAGGTCCATCCGACGCGCTCAGCAAGGAACCTCCATGGAAATGCGGGCAGCTAAGAGCGTCGTCATGCTGGTGGTGCTGTACACCGTGTTCTTCGGCATCGATAACGTGATCTGGATCTACATGCTCACTGTGGCCCAGGTCCCAGGTGTGGTGGCGGACTTGAGAGTTTTTTTCACATCGTGCTATGCCACGTTCAGTCCTTTTCTCATGATAAGCACCAATAAGAAGATAAAGGAGAGGATGGTGTGTGCGGCTGGAGAACAGTCATCTGAGGAATCCACAGAGAAATCAAACACTAAATAAACTTATTTTTACAAATCCTAATTGTTATACTAGATGACAAATATTTTAGTATTCCTGATACTTTACAAATTGTTATTATTGTGATAAGTTTGCTAAAATAAATTTTAAAAATAATTTGTATTATTTGAACTTTTAATTTATTTTGGTGCCTAAATAGCGGTTAATTTTTACAACAAATTACTAATTCTCTAACTTAAAATATCTTAATCTCTAAATTATTTACGGTGTATGTAATGTGAAACAAACAAACATTCTAAAAAGCTGTATAATCCAGCAATTACTTGGGCAAACTGAGCCGCGCATGCGCGGTGCATCGTGGCTGCTGGACGCCAATGCGCATGCGTTGTGGTGAGGCGCATGCGCAGTGCTAATCGGGCAGGAGCTCGCGGTAGTGACAGTTGCGCCGTTGTGCTTGACGCTTTGGGTGGGAGAGACCGGAAAAACTCGCTCGCTAAGCATCAAACACAAGGTAAATATAAAGAAATAGGCATAAATAATATGCATATAACCTGTGTGTATGACTTAAGGTGGAATCCGTCGTGTTCAGTGATGTTACACTTCAGTGGAAAGCCTGCGATTACGAGTTTTATTCGTCCAAACAAAGGGCCGTTTTCGTTGGAACAAATCGTACTTCCGCTTATAGGGCTTATGCTAAGCTAAGCTATGCTAAGAGAAGCTAAATAGATTTTTCTAAATGATTAGCATCTAATATCATAAATAATTGTTAATATTTTTTGTTATTAGACATTGAACAGGCAGAAATGTAGCATCTGACAGGCTAAATGTGATTCCTGGTCTGAAGAAAGAGATTTAAACAGATTCAACCTAAGTTTCGACAGTGGTTATTGTTTATTTTAAAAAATCAGATCGTTTTAACGAGCCGAGCCACTGAAAAGATAAAAACAGACGTATTTGCTGTTGTCGATAAAAAAAATCTGCCTTAAAACAATTATAGTAAATAGTTTCTTGGTTTAAATGTTCTTGAAGAAGGAGGTTATTTCCTGTGTTTCTCCAGAGATGGAGACAGAGAGCGCTGGTACGGTGTGAAACCGGAGTGAAAATATATCGCGATATCTCGGTATTAAACCATAATTATAAACACGATAATGTGGTGAAAGTAAAATAACCGTGGAATGTGTTACAGAATCCACTCAGTATTACTGCACTGAAGTTTTGAGCTACAGGTTTATTGTTTAAGCACAAAGTTTTCACATTTTGTTTTGATTTTAAAGTGTGCAAAAGACTAGTGCTGTTCATGTTGCTATATACATAAACTTTTTAATTGTTTTACATTTGAAAGAGCTTTTAAATGATTTTAAATTCATAGACCATTATTATATTATAAAAATAAGGATTATGAAATTGAAAGCTTTGTCATCCATCGATTATGAGGTGAAAAAAACAATGTGAGCAAAAACAAACATGGTCTTATTTGAAGTTGCATAACTTTTTAATTATTTCTGCAATTCCAGAAAGGATGGTAGAAATAAATATATATATATAATTTATAAAATGGCAGCAAGATTCAAACAAAAATTTTAAATGAAGATTTTCTTTGTTAAATGTATTATTTATCTGAATTTATTATTAATTACATATACAAGTAGAAAGATTGTAAGCTGAACAAACCTGTTATATGTAAAATAAGGCCACTATGCTCTATTTGACATTTGTGTGTTGGGACAAAAATTTATAAATATTTAAACTCTGACTTTACTGAACAAACAGGTACGCATTTTAAGAAATCCTTGAACATTTTCTACAGTACTTATGATAATCTAAAACATGAATCTAATTAAGGTGGTGCCACAAGCAGTTACAACAGCATACGAGTCAGTAACATCAGTAAACATCAGGGTCACAGTTATTTGCTAAATTAGTCATCTCCACTGTTTTTTTTTTTGTTTTGTTTTGTTTTTTCCAATCATGGTGGATAGTGCAAGGCCCCAAACATGACATTTCATGATCCATGAAAAGTGATATGTTGATCGGTATTCTTCTGTGAAACTTGGCACAAATTAACAAAACATGAAAAACTCATCAAAAACACCTACCTTGCAAATTAGATTTCATGGACAGGAATCTCCATGATAAAGTGGACAGATTAAAAAAATAATAATAAAATATCGAAAACGTGATAAAAGACAATCCGAAGTACTAAATCATTATGTGTGTGTTGGTTGTTGTGAAACACTTGATGGGAGCAATGAAACGGCAAAAGCCAGAATAAGCTGAACTGTCTTAGTATCACTGACCAACGCTTTATCATTTTTGTAGTAACAAACAGATATGGTGAGGTTTTCTGTATGGACATGTTTGTGTAACTAACATACATGGAAGGAGTCTCTGGTGTCAGTGCTGTATAACAGTCAGAGGTGAAGCTGTATAAACAATTTAATCTATCAACAATCTAATCTAAAGATCTAGCTAGGCTAGTTGTATTTTCAAACTAGATTTTTAGTTATAAACATTGTCATGGTTACAGTGTGTTCCAGTTAGCACTTTTTCTGAGAGAAAATACGCTATCTATCTAGCTAGCGATCTCTCTACTGAAATTGACTTCTCACGTACATAACTTAAGCGTACCTCCATCAGCTCCAGCGATGATGTTCTGGTTCCAGTTCGTATCTGTAACCCAGGCACTGTGTTCCTCTAGGGAGATGGCAGCGATCCGTAAGAAGCTGGTGATCGTCGGAGACGGCGCATGTGGCAAAACATGTCTCCTCATCGTCTTCAGTAAGGACCAGTTCCCCGAGGTGTACGTCCCCACCGTGTTCGAAAACTACGTGGCTGACATCGAGGTGGACAGCAAACAGGTAGCTGAAACGGCACAAACAAAACAAAAGTCGGCTTCAAAAGCATGATCACAGACGTACATGGAAGCATTTAACAGGTTACACAGATATGTGATTATTTCTTCAAAGCTACAGAGAAGAAACTGAACTTTATTTCATTTGCGTTACTAAGTAGAACAATAGGTGGTTTGCACACAGTCACGTCCTCTGAGTTGTGTGGCGCAAACTGCTTCTGAAGGTCAGGAAGTGATTTCTACAAGAACCTTTGTCTGTGGTCGGGAGGAACAGACAGATAACGCTTGTGTGTGTGCAGAGACCACTACGCTAGGTGTAACATTATGTGGATTATTTTTTTGTAGCACCTGTCTCTTTACTTTGTCCATCTGTTTGTGCACTAGATTTAAAACAACAGCTATAAACACCACCACTAACACTTTGATCAGGGTTAAAAGTTATACAAAAGACAGGCGAATATGAACCAGATATTGCCAGACAAATGAATCTCGATACGTATAGATACGAAATGGATTTTTTTCCCCAACTCTATTAGACGGCGATAATTACAAAAAAATACAAAACTTATGTAATACTACTAATAATAATATGAAAACATGATGTGATTGGTCACGATTAAGGATTCACTGGAACTTTAATTTATATACCCGTTGACAGAAATAATTATAGATAACACATCTAGGTTCTTTAGAATTTATAATCATCACTTGTACATCACAAAAAATGGCAGACAGTAGTCTGGACCCGGAATGAGTGACAGTGTAATCCAGACTTTGATGCTTTTCTGATAAATGAGAATAATTAATATACCAGTAATCTAGCCCAGCATGAGGTAGGTGTGGCTTATACAGGTCACTCAACAGAGCCAAACAATGCAGTAGTTTACCGTGTGTGAGGAAAGAAAAACAAAAACGAGTGTGTGACAGAGCATCGCTTACTACAAAAAAAGGAATGTAGACAATGAAAACCGAACCTTAAAATCTATATATTTTTATTTCTCCTGTAGGTGGTTTCAAAACCAGTTTGTCTCATATTTTCCTTGTCTCATGTACTATGAGACAAACACGGGTCATTTGAGCAAACATATCCACAGCAGTCTGAGGTGAGGTCAGGTAAAATACATCGACTGAGAGCCCGAGTCCTGCCATATTCATTTACAGTCCAGCAGCATGCAAATGAATGTTCCCTTAAAGTAGCATGGCACAACACACGCACACAAAAAAATGTGAAAAAAAATTGCAGAAACATGAAATTTAGACCTCAGTTGTAAGGAAATTTTATTGACATTTTTCATTTTAATTCAGCACCCTCACTGTATACGAACGAGCTTAACCTTTTTCTACCTGCCAAATGACATGTGGAAATTGCTGTGTGTGTGTACGTGCAGGTGGAGTTGGCTCTGTGGGACACAGCAGGACAAGAAGATTATGATCGTCTCCGTCCTCTCTCTTACCCCGACACTGACGTCATCCTCATGTGTTTCTCCATCGACAGTCCTGACAGTCTCGGTAAAGTTCGCCACATCGACTCCTAAGACACACGACAAGCTTCAAATCATCATCATAACCATCATACTTCACTCTTTACTCCACTTTTTCACAGTTAGCATAGACATCCTCACAGCTTCACCAACCTCCTCAACATTACACTATTTTATTTCACATTTGTTCCATTATTTACTTTGAGACTCGATTTAGTACAAACCCTGCTAACATGTACTGCTAACCTAGCTAGCTAATCTAAGCTAGTCTGAGACAGTTAGCAACAAGGGACTTGATTTCTGAGAGAAAGAAGAGAGAATGCTCCTCTATATGTCCATATATATATATGTTTGTTTTTTTTAGTTAATGCTATCTAGCTAGCTAGCTAACATGAGCTAACCTGTCTGGATTTTCTTTTCACAGAATTCCTCTTTTATATTTTTACTCATGCTAAGCTAATTTTTAATAGACATCTATAATATTTATTTAGATGATATTTATAATTTGAAGAGGGATTTTTTTAAACATGTCTCCACAATTTAGTCACTCTAGATGGCTAACATGAGCTAATCTGGTAGAATTTCTTTGAGGATTTTAAAGAATTTTCAGAAATACAGCTTTAATGCTAACCTAGGCTAAATAGGTTTTAAAGTTTTTTTTTTTTTCTCTCCTGCTAGCATGAGCTAACCTGACAGGATTTCTGAAATGATTTAAATTCATGTTTATGAATGTATGCTAGCTAAAATGAGTTAACCAGACAGGATTCCTTAGAGAATTTTAAATCATTTTCAGAACTATAACACTAGCGGTCACTGCTAATTTAGGCTAAGTGAGTAAATCTTTCCCCCACTGCTAGGTAGCATGAGCTAACATGACAGGATTTCTGTGAGGATTTTAAAGAATTCTCAGACCAGGGCTAAATGAGAGCTTTTTCTTTTGCTAGCTAACATGAGCTAACCTGACAGGATTTCTGAGAGGATTTAAAGTCATGTTTATGAATTTAAATATATTTATATATATATATATATTTTTTTTTTTTTATTATTATTGTTAATGCTATTTAGTAACCTAGCTAACATGAGCTAACCTGACAGGATTCCTGAGAAGGATTTTGCTAGCCAGCTAATACAAGCAAGCATTCTGAGAGGATATTTTGAATAGAAACCTTACCTTTTCCCCAAAAACAGTTTGTGACTATCTCTTTTTGTGAGAGTTTTTAGCTGGGTTTAAAACCACACCCATCTGCTTGTAGCTCCGCCCCCACCCTCTCTCTCTCTCTCTCTCAATATATTGTATTAATATCTTATTAAATATAGAAATGTACAGGATGATTCACAGGAAAGAGGCCCGAATATTATGTGATAAATCTCACTAGGATGAAACAATGTGCTCCTTAGTATATGGAGTTTAGAACACGCCTGGATGCCCCTGCGTTGGACTGATAAGGTAGACAGCCATTGTGCCGTTTAACGCCGTACCTCTTTACTCAGTCCCAACTTCTCATCAGGATGCTGGTGTACAGTAATAAGCTTCGCGTCTCCATAGTGCAAATGTATTGGGTCACCAGTTTATTTAAGCGATGTCAGAAACTTTACTTATAGTGTAGTATAGTGTTCCTGATGTCCCCTCAAAGAGTGTTATTCAGAGGATGGTACAAAATTTGAAAATGACGGGATCATTGACCTCTTCTCATGGCGGAGGCTGTCCGTAAGGACTGACTGTCAGGCAGGAAATGAAGATCACTTCCAGCATTGCATGTAATGCAATCAATTTTTTTGGTTCAGATTGCTTAATCATAGCGAAAGTTATTACAGAATATTCGGAACCTCTTTCATGTGAATCACCCTGTCCTAAGATTACATTTTATATAAATAGAAATATATACAGATATTGAAACATTAGGAATAAAATAAAATTATAAACTTTGATCAAAAAATCTGAAAGGAATCATACTTAATAATCTGATGGCTTGTTCGCATGCGATCTGACCAGCTGAGATTTCCTCTGTACAGAGAACATTCCAGAAAAATGGACTCCTGAGGTGAAACATTTTTGCCCTAATGTCCCCATCATCCTCGTGGGCAACAAGAAGGACCTACGCAACGACGAACACACCCGCCGCGAGCTAGCCAAGATGAAGCAGGTACCCAAGTCTCTCAGCTAACTAACGTTAGCTCTGTCACACTCTGTAGCGCTAAACACTCAATAGATAAGTATATTGCTTAAGGTACAGCTTTGCTGCTAAAAAACAAAAGGGTTATAAAAGTCAGTCAGTCTATAATTTGTGTTTAAATATCTGACACTATAAATGCTGAACATGCTTTAAAACACGCAGACAAGAATTATTTAAAAGTTAGCTAATCTTATATTATTTTGTTTCCCAGCACCATCTTAGCTATCATTAAGACTTATCTTTGTCAATTATTCAACTGTGCCAAATATTAATACGATTGATGGATCTAAAAAATATAGATTTCATTAATGTGTAACATAGCAGGGAAAAAATAACTATTTATAGATAAACATTTCAAACAGATGCATAAATGATCAATGTTCATTACCACCGTCCCATAACCACCACCCAATAAATAAATGAATGAATTGCGTCCATTCTGGCAATGTCTGATGCCACATACATTTTTGATCAGATGAGATTATAATAGATTTCTTCAGTGTGCTGTATGTTAAATATCTCCCCTTTTCTCTCTCTCTCTCTCTGCTTGTAGGAGCCGGTGAAAGCGGAAGAAGGCCGTGACATGGCGAATCGGATCTACGCCTTTGGCTACATGGAGTGCTCTGCCAAGACGAAGGACGGCGTGCGGGAGGTGTTCGAGATGGCCACCAGGGCGGCACTGCAGGCCAGGAAAGGCAAGAAGGGCACCAAATGCCTTCTACTGTAAAACAAACGGGACTGTGCGCTCATTATGCAGAGTGGGAGGGGTTAACCATAAGCCACACCCTTCCCCTCTCCCCTGAATCAACCTGCCTGCAAGGACTGTGCTCAACCGTTAAACCGCTTTTTATGAACGAAATTATGTATTTTAAGCAAAATCAGTAACGGCTAGTTATGGAAGTTTTTGTTTTGTCAGTATTTAAAGAGGCAGATCAGGAGCTATGCTGTTCTATTGTTATTTCTCACACACACACACACGTCATTACTAAATTTGCCATATAAACTTGTGCCGATCCAACAGTAAAAGGAGAGATGTTAAAGCTGTGTATTTGCTAAGTGACATGCTCGTATCGGTGATGTCTCACTGTGACCGATGGCCCATGCAGTTGTTTTGGATTCTAAATATGCAATGAAGATAAAAAAAAAATTTATCAGGACCAATGTGCAGTACAGAATAGACACGATAACAGGATCTGTGTGTTTTCTGGAATGCATACACTGGGACAAGACTTGAAACTATTTTCTTTCTTTCAAAACAAACAGAAACCTGAATTGGTATCTTTGTGTATTAAAAACTTTTTAGGAAGCTCGTGGTTGTCTTTTCTCACACTCAACTTTATTCAACCTCAGTAAAAAAAATAATAATATTGAAAGCGACTGAAGTGTGTTTAAGGGGCAACTGACTTGTGAGAAATATCACTGTAGATGATGATGATCTCAATGGAAAAGTTTTATGATGTCAAAACCTATGAGCCATTCAGGTTCTGGTATGCAAATGAAGACCATGCAGCACTGGTTTACCAGGAAAATGGGTTGAGGCATGTTTTTAATTTGCTTATTCAACAAAACATTCAGAACATAAGTGCAGGATTTTCATGTTTTTTGGATTTCACTTTCTCTTGACCTTTTTCCACCTTGAGCTCATTAGAAGAAAACAGAAAATAAAGTAAATGAGATAAACCTCCAGTTGACACTTACACACTATGACACAATGTACATTTCAACGTGTATGTATTCCTCATACCATTTACACCACATCTTGGCAGAATTCTGGATTCTGATTGGTCAAAAGGTGTGGATTTAGAACGGAATAAGTCACACTGGTGTGTGATTCAGTCGGAAGTCCAGCACACGGTTTCCTCCCTTTACTTGATTAATTTTCTATAACGGCATGTTTCCAAGTGTTTTTTTTTTTTAGTACTTAACACCAGGTTTTTGTCCATTTAAAATTAGAAATAATTTGTGGAAAAACAGCTAGAGTTCTTGTACCGCATAAAAAAAATTTAAATTACAGCTTTAACCGACTGTTACAAAGCACTGACACGGGAGACTCCAGTGTGTTAAAGATCCATAAATGGCCATAAAATGTCCAGGTTAAAGATCTCTGTCCAGTAAATATCACAGTGCACGAGCTGTTACCATGGAAACGATAACGCATCATAAGGAGCGTGTTAATATAAAGCCTGATTACTGCCAGAGCTGATGTTATAGAAAATTAATCAACACTTTCAGAATCATAGACTCTGCATTATCAAGGTTCTTTTACTGGCTCAGCGTGAGATGTTTGCGTTGACCTTTGGTTTTTATCAGAGTGGGCCGGGCCCATGTGAATCCACTCTCCCCTCGTATTTCAAGCCAGCGCACTGGTGTGTTGCGGTGTGTGTGCGCATGTGTGTGATGAACAGCGGTAGTGGGAGTGGTCCATGTAACAAAAGAACCCGTGTTTGTGAATTCACCGTCCCGCTCTCTGTGGTTGTCATTGGTGTTTTTTCTCGGATTTGCGGGCGTGCGTGATGAGGACGGGGAGCACTGCGACTGCAGAGATCAGCAGAGCCACCAGGGGGCGATAAAACAGCCAGCCGATGGAGATGGTGAGGAGTGAGAGAGAGCAGGACACGCACACAGCGAAGAGCTTCACGCCCAGAGACACCAGCTCTCTCAGCACAGGGACCCAATCAACTACACACACACAGAGAGAATATTAACACTGAGTAACTTACCACCATACACTGAAAGTAATCATCATTCAGGATATTATGTACAGATATTATATTTATATAGTCTCTCATATACACGTGTGTTTGTATTTTACCAAGAGTGTAGAAGATGCGCATGGTCAGATTGATCCCAATGAACATGAGGAGCCAACCGCCCACTCTCAGACCCCATGTCATCATCATGTTGTACTGATGTTCTCGAGCAAAGACCTCCTACACACACACACACACACACACACAGTCAAAACTCTAATCAGCTACTAATTATATTCATCAAACTTCAAGTAATGTCTAAATCATCACACACTTGTCCAAAGTTTAATCTGAACCTCTGTATTGCTTAAAATAAACAGCCCCGCCTTCAGACTCTAGGCCACGCCTCCTTTTGGAGGAAGACGGTAATATTTGTTGTGATTTTGCTGTGAGTGTTTCTCTCCCTGCGACTTTACAGAGGTTTATAGACATCAGCATGTCATACCAAGTCAGAAAAAAAAAAACGCATCAGTGAGATCAATCAGCTCCACCGCATCGGCTGACGCGGCGCTAAACAAAGGTGGAACCCCTGTGACTCCTATATCTGTCCAGGGAGAGACAGTGGAGATGGTCTCCGAGTACAAATACCTAGGTGTGCATCTGGATAATAAACTGGACTGGTCAGTTAACGCAATGGCCCTCTACAAGAAAGGACAGAGCAGGTTG
>JAQMYJ010000016.1:23156311-23183772 GCA_030014305.1 Clarias laeviceps
TGTGTGTGTGTGTGTGGGTGTGTGTGTGTGTGTGTGTGTGTGTGTGTGTGTGTGTGTGTGTGTGAAAGAGAGAGAGTGAGAGAATGAGTGTGTGTGTGTGTGTGTTAGTCTCAGTTCTGTTTATGTAAAAAACGTCAATTATAAATAATAATTATACATAATTGTAATATTTAATAATAATAATAATAATAATAATAATAATAATAATGCTGCCATGTTCTGATCAGGTCTGATTCTGGTTCGTGTCAGTGAAGGTTTTTTTTTTTCTGTAATTTTTTTGGCAATGTTTTTTGATTATGTGAAATAAACAGATAGTTTCCGATGCTCAGTTGTTATTTTGCTCAGTGTGAGTGTATTTTATTTTGAGAAGAAAAGGACGTTTGATGGAGTGATGTGTGGAGTCGATCGGGGCCGAGCGAATCTCACAGACTCTCTGTAGAACCTGTTTATTCTGAAACCAGTTATTTAATGTACATCTCTACACACGTCCCATTTAATTCAACGTGAACACCCCCCGCCCCCTCCTCCTGAAAAAACACTCACTATTTCACCTTTTCAGTTGCATGAAGGCATAAAATGTAACTTTTAATTATTCAAAAGAGGATGGAGAGGAGACAGAACGGCCACGTGTGCGTTGAGGAGATCAACAATCAAATCAAAGTCACACAGTTGACCAAAGTGCTGTACAATTCTACAATAGCTGTAAATATAAAAGCAGACAATAAAAAAAAAGAAAATCCAATAAAACAAACAATACGGTGTCTATAAGCAAATAAAACAACACATTAAAATAAGTGTTTATAATCTTATAGAATGTAACAATGTATTAAATAAGATTAACTTTAAATTTAGATTTTGTAAAAAATGCGAACTAGCTGGAGCATTAATCAGTGAGTGAGATTGAGGAACACACACACACACACACACACACTGATGTATTATTATCAAAAGAGATGGAAATGCTTGTGAAAAAAACTTTAAATGGTTCATTTCAGATTTCTCTGCCTGTACAATATGTTGTCTTTGGCGCCCCCTAGTGGCTGCAGCGTATTTTGGGAAATGACTTTGGGTTATTAGGCCAGATGTGAACAGTCAGGTCTCAAAGCTGAAGTGAGTGTGAGGATCTGACACGATACATTGTGATGTCGAGACGACTGGGTCAGAATTTCTCAGAAAAGAGTGTGTGTGTGTGTGTGTGTGTGTGTGTGTGTGTTTGTCATCTGCACTGCTGTAGTTATTGATCCAGCTGATCGATGTGTCGCGGTTTCTCTGCTCTGCTCTGGTGCTGTTTCCTCTCAGCCTCATTTCTGTTCAGCGCAGTGTGTGTTATCTGTGTGTTATCTGTGTGTTATCTGTGTATCTGTGTGTTATCTGTGTGTTATCTGTGTATCTGTGTGTTATCTGTGTGTTATCTGTGTGTTATCTGTATATCTGTGTGTTATCTGTGTGTTATCTGTGTATCTGTGTGTGAAACTTTGCTCCAGTTTAATCTGCAGGTTTTTCAGCCTCTTCTGCAACAGACAGTTGTGTTTTGTGCTGTTTTGATGCTCCAACGTATTGTTTTGTTCTTAAATCCATGCAGGTGTTTTGATTTATTTTTTTCAACTTTTCTTCTTTTTTATTTGGTAAAAAAAGTGTTGTTTTTAGTGTTGTTTTTCTGTTACTTTGTGAAAGATTTTTTCAGTACTTTTGATCCACTTTATTTATTTATTTATTTATTTATTGTTTAAGTTTCATTTTGCCCCTCTGGGTAAACCTTTTTACTGTGTTTTTGTGTTTGTGTGTGTGTGTGTGTGTGTGTGTGTGTGTGTGTGTGTGTGTGTGTGTGTGTGTGTGCGTTGATGATGAGTATGTCGGTTCCTGTGGGTCTGCCGGACCTGCTGAAGGTCTTCACGGTGGAGGTTCTGAAGCAGCAGCCAGAGAACCTGCTGGACTTCGCTGTTCAGTATTTTACTCAGCTGAGAGACGAGCGTGAGGAGAAAACGAGTGGAGTGATGGAGAGCAGACGCGCCCTGGGGAGAGGAGAGGAGACTAATGAAGGTCAAAGTGATCACACAATCACTGAAGAGGAAGAGGAGGAGGAGGAAGATGGGATTCCTGATGATTTAAACACATTTAAACGTATGTAGTTTCTGCTGAAGGTCCTGTGAATCAACAACTGACCTCATCTTCTACAAGTTTTACCAGCACCGCCACACACACACACACACACACACACACACACACCGTGCTCCTTGCTCCAGGAGTGTAATGATGACAGAAGCTCTTACAGATGAATAATAATTAATTTGATCAGAGATGTGTAATACAGACAATGTGTCTTTGTCTCTTTTGTGAAGCTCCGCCCACCAACAAGTTCAGCCGCAGAGTAGCAGGTGGGTGGATTTTATCATAAACCTCATAAACCTCTGTGTTACACTTATCACTGTCCACCACATACGTGTGTGTGTGTGTGTGTGTGTTACAGTTACTATATCACTGCCTGGTATATAACAGTTTATAATATTGTAGTGTGTTACACTGATACTGTTCCCCAGTGTAACACATGTAGCGTACAGTGTTTATGTTGTGTGTCACATCGATTTTGCTCTCCACAGTGTGTGCTGAGTCTTACAACCCAGATGAGGATGATGATGATGATGATGATGACTCTGAGCTGAAAAAGAGCTGAGATTTGTCCTCATGTTCTACCTCAGTCTCAATATGTCTGTCGTCCATTTTTGTCTGCGGAGATGCGACACTCATCGCTTGTTGTGTTAACCAAATTGGCAGAAATACTTTGCAGCGTGATAGAGACAGATATCTGGCGCCCTCTTTTGGACCCAATCAGTACATTCTAATCTGTTTCTACAGAAATTTCACCCTCTTTTTCCCCCTCTGTTAAAGGAGCAGTTCTCCGAGGTGTTGGACGCCATGTTTGAGGTGCTGGTGAAGGCAAACGAGCGCATCGTAAACCAGGGAGACGACGGAGACAATTTCTATATCATAGAGAGGTCCAGTAATTGAATGGAATGTAAAATATAAATCACTCAGATTTTCAGCTTTGACTGCATGCTGTCTCTCTCTCAGAGGAGTGTTTGATATCGAGGTGGAGAAGGATGGTGTGAATCACTGTGTGGGGAAATACGATAATAGAGGCAGTTTCGGCGAGTTGGCGCTCATGTACAACACTCCGCGAGCTGCAACCATCATCGCCGTCCAGCCGGGGGCGCTTTGGGCTCTGGTGATTTACCTTTCAAAATTGACCAAAACTATGGAAATATAAGTGAACTAAATGTAGCTTTTAACTTTTAAATAAGTCCATTGGTAATAAAGAAACGATATTGTTCTATTATAATGTTTATAATGTGTGTAGGACAGGGAGACATTTCACAGACTGATAGTGAAAAATAACGCCAAGAAGAGGAAAAACTACGAGGCATCCATCGAGTGTGTGCCTCTACTGAAATCACTCGAGGTCAGTGTGTGTTTTCAGTGTGTTCTCTCTCAGTTGTTTTTATTCCCACACACTCACCACAAATCACATTATCGATGTACAGTATATTAGTAAAGATTACAACAATTAAAATATGAAATAAAAATGTAATGGCGGCACGTTAACCTCTGTAACGTTAACGAAAAACCTTCCAATATCCAAATACAAGCACCAGCTTTTCAGGAAGAGGGTGGAGCAAATATATATCTGCATTTTTATAATATATTTGAATATTTCCTATAATATAGGATAGAATAATTTCTTGTAAGAATATATAATGTATCACTTTTTTAAATGATTTATTTTTAAATAGTCACACAGCAATGCTTCTGTCCTCATGTGAATCCACAGAACGGATGAAGATCGTCGACGTTTTAGGAGCAAAATCCTTCAAAGACGGGGAACAGATTATCAAACAGGTCAGCGCGCGTGATTTGTTAATTTTTAGTATTTTCTTCATGAATGAGACTGAAACTGTTCAACGGGAAGTGTGTCTTCTCTGAACAGGGCGACGCAGCTGACTGTTTCTACATCGTGGAGTCTGGAGTCGTGAAGATCACGATCAAGAGAAAAGTAAATCACACACATCATGTGAATACGTGAACGAAATGAAAGCCTAAAGAGCTTAGCGTGTCTAACACTTTTCACGTTGTTGTTAGCCAGGCTAAAACACACTGCATGGAATATTTAGGCATTTGTCAGACACCCTTATTCAGAGTGACTTACATTTTTACCTCATTATTCATCTGAGCTGCTGAGGGTTAAATGCCTCACTCAAGGGCCCAACAGGGACAACATGGTGGTCATGGGATTTGAACCTGGGACCTTCTGAACCGTAGTCCAATGCCTTAAACACTGAGCTCCCCCTGACCATATTGTACTCAGCGTGTTACTACAAGGATACACAGTGACATCATCAGAAAGGCTCCACCCCATGGTCATGCTGCTAAACTTGCAACTTTCTTTCTGTCTAGTTTCTCATTTTTCTTTTATTTACAATTTAATGTATTTGCTATAGCAGATAAAACACAAAGGCTCTCCAGGACCAGAATGGAGTTTTGGAACATAACTTTGATCTTTGTTTTTCTCTACAGGCTAAAGCAGGTCATCTGAGGAGTGATGGTGAGGAGGCGGAGGTGGAGGTCTCCCGCTGTGTTCGCGGTCAGTACTTTGGAGAACTGGCGCTCGTCACCAACAAACCTCGAGCTGCGTCGGTTTACGCCGTGGGAGAAACTAAGTGTTTAGGTAAAACTCATAGCCACTGCAGGCTGTGTTCCAGTTCCTGTGTTTGGCCTTTCCAGAGTCCCCGAGGCTGTATTTAAGGTCAGTCTTGTTTCTGTATCTCCGTAGGCTTCAGGGCCACAGCGTCCCCAGAAAAAACACTGCTGTTTAACATGTTGTAAAGAAAAATCCAGCAAGGCACAACGTGCAGTATAGCATTTGATATATTTCTCTGCCTCTCTTTTCAGTGATGGACGTCCAGGCGTTTGAACGTCTTCTGGGTCCTTGTAAAGAGATCATGAAGAGGAACATTGCTTTGTACAAGGAGCAGTTGGTGGCGCTGTTTGGCTCCAGTGAGGATCTAAGACGCTGAGCCGCTTCCTGTTTATTCTCCACCCTTTTCGACTTGCCTTTAGCTGAATCTTCATTAAACGGCTTTAGCTGTGATGTTTTTCATATAATTATGAAACTGAGGTCACGTCGACTTGACCAGACTTTAGGAGCACAAATTACACAGAAAGCATTGCAATAGGATACAGTGATGACGCTAATATTCTACCTTTACAGTGGTTGATTTCTCAGGGTGTAAACTACCAATTAAATACCTGATATTTCAAAACTAATTCAAATCTTTGTTCATTCCTTTCTTATTTCTTGTATCCTAGAGCACATCGTTATTATGAGCTACAAATCCACGTGTTTGCCGAGTTGCTGTAAATTTACACTTCAAGTAACTCGTAATGTTTTTCCTGACGTTATCTGGAGTGTTGCATAACAAGTGAACGAGTTCATCAAGTTCCTCCAGATCCCTCAGGCAGACACAAGCAAACCTGTTGGATCACTACAGCTACAAGGCTAATGCTGTAAGGGGTGGGGGTGAAAGTTTCTAGAAGGTTCTCTCCAATTCATGGAGTATCACTTAACTGTGATATAAAACCCAAAGACGACACTAATGTGCTTCGGCACTGATTTTCTGCTTTGAGCCACAAATTCTGAGTATCGTCCAACTATGTCAAGTTATTGTTTAAAACTGGACCTTCTCTGTGAGGCTTCTCCAGGACGCCTCCTTGAGGAAGGCTCTGCATACTTTTAAACTGTCCTTGGTGGGATTTGTAGCTCTTTATTCTGCTTTCGACCACCTGTTTGAGCAGATTAACAGGTTGCAGTATCTGGTTATTCAGTCAGAAATGATGATTTATGCTAATCAGTGAAAAAATAATATATTCAGGCTACTACTACAACAAAAAACCATCCATGGACTGAAACTAGAACAAAGGTAAATGATTGTTGGAAAGAGAAGCTCATTAGTAATAGTAGAAAAGGGATTTGGAATTAAAAAGTCCTAGCACTGATCATTTTCACTTAATATGATAAAATCTGAGTCTGAAACAATCGGATGCAAGTTCTATCCAGAATTTTCTTATCCATCATGTTTATCAGTACGATCAAACCCTCATCTGTTTTGTTTAATCTATTGATTTGTGCTTTATTTTAAAAGACAAAGCCCTATAAAAAGGGGCTATTGTGTGTAAGGCGGGGTGGCTCTGTGGCAGAACTCTTGCCTCCTGTGTGTGAGGTTACTGGTGCAAGTCTGGGCTTGGACTGTGTATGAAATGGAGGACGGCTGTGGTTAAAAAGAAAACCTGAAATGTGCCTTTAGTTCAAGCTACAATGTAGATGTGATGGGTTTTTAACTGGGGTTTTGTATGGAGACAATTACAACAACAACAAAATGTCAGAACATTCTCTTAAAGCTCACTAACTCTTCTAATTCTACTCACTCCACCCTGAGGTTCCACTCACCTCAAGTCTCTGTCAGACTTTGCCACTTTCTCCACACACACACACACACACACACCAACTGTGAATCTCACTTTCAGTACTGATATCATGGCGCTCTGCTTGAGGTTTGACCCAGTGCCTGAAACAACACTCATCATTTTCTTTATCTTAAAGCTGTGAAGAAAAAGAAAAGCCAGGATTTTAACTGTTGACCTCCAGAGTCCATGACTCTCCACACACTCCACCAGGGAGGGACAGAAATTTCTCATCTTTATTGGTCTTTTGATTGAGCCTAAATCCCGAAGACACATTTGTAACGACAGTGATAATTCCTTTGTCTTTGCTTTAAGTGCCTCATTTTTCAGGTGAGGATCCCAGTCCAACACACTGTATCCAAACATCTAGCTGGTGCGAGGAGTTTCTTCTAGTTCACACTTAGTCATTTGGCTCATATTTTTTCCAATGTTTCTTTTCTTTTACAGTATGCATGCATTTTGGAAGTTAGAGATTTGAGTTTGCAAGATCTGAGTGTGGCTTTCAAGCTTCAGTAGTAGCAGTAGTCTAACGCACATATTTTCAGAAAGAACATTTCTAAAAAAAAAAACTGGACGCTCCACAGTTGGCAGTTTTGGTTAGCTCTCTGTAGGAACCACAGACCAATTTCCCAAATTATTCCTCAACTCCCTGGAAGAGAACGAAGTCTTAACCTGCAGCAGCACACAGGACAGGTTGTGTCCTTTACAACAGTGGTTCTCATCCGCAGTCCTAGAGGATCCCTGCATAGTGCTTCCTCAGGTCCCCGCACACCCATGTTAATTAATCAGCTAATATTGTATCAGCTAATAATATCAGAAATATTGAAGTAAGGTTGTGTGTTAGCACTACTATCAGTATGTAAAATTTGCTTTAAAAAACACAAAATGTATTCCTGTCCATGTTTCAATTTGGTTAGAGGCATTTATTATTTTTATTTTTTTTACACAAAAATGATTCTCAAGATCAAAAAACACAAATGATGAAATGAGAGAGAGCTAGAGATTGAGAGAAAGAGAGAAAGAAAGAATATGACTGTTATATTCAAGTTTTCTGGATATTTTTTTTTATTTGAGTAAGAAAATTTGAAGTGCCCGCAAAACAAACCCTCGAGAGCTGCCAGCCCAAAGTCTTCAATATTTACATCACAAAACATTTACGTCGATGTTTTTCCACTCGTCTCAGCCCCGCCAAAGATTTCAGGAGTCAGTTCCAACGTTGAACATAAAAAGAGGCAACTCTCCCGGGGTTTAAGCAATTTTTCGCAGTTTTTTTTTTTTTTTTTTTTTAAATATTTAAAATATTTACAATCCCGCAATCACAAAACTCCAAGAGCCGGGCGTTCAAGCCTACACGAACACGGATTAGCAAAGTGAGTGAGAAAAGGCGACAAAGCAAGGATGACAAGTCGATCCTGTGAAATGTACATTCCCAATGTTATTTCTCCTGAACGATGCATGATTATGTAAAAAAATAACATTAGTCTGTTACAACGGTTTGTATTCTCTCCACGTGAATCATGGAAGGAAAAAAAAAAAAAAAGAGAAAAAAAAAAAAAATTTCTCTCACTCTGCGCCAATCATTGTGTTCGCGTTCCATTAAAAAATGAAAAAATAAAGAAAAACATCCTGATTTCTCAAAGAATTTCCATGAGTTTAAAAAAAAAAAAAATCACCAATAAATACAAATACAGCAGAGAAATGTGAAACGGGACAATGTGGAGTGGTGCTGCACACGCTGATATGTAGAAGGACTCCAAACACCACCGGTTTTCTCCTGAGCTCCATCAAGTCCGGTAACGCAAGCGTGTCTGTGACGGTGAGGTCGGCGTGAGTCCAGGTTTTAAAGGATGCGCAGGATCAGACCGAGGTGATGACGATCATGAGGTGTGGCGAAATGCTGGAGATCTGGTTGATTAGGTCGGGAGCAAGCCGTGAAAGGTGAGACTCTGAAAACTCACACGGAGGGAAGATCTGCAACACGTAGGCAGGCTAGGAGGAGAGCATGAGGAAAAGGGGGAAAAAATAATAACAATAATAATTTTAAAAAAAAGATCACGCACTTAAATTGTCACATGTTTCTCTGTGAATTTTTTTTTACGTTTATTAGAGTGAAACTGATTCTTTGGATTTGTTTGATGTTCGGTCAGGTTCTTCAGAGCGAGTTGGAGCATGATCAGATTTTATGTGAACTTTACTGACAAAGTAACTCAACTCTGAATCAACTCAACTGCAAGATGTGAATTTAACTGACTAAACAAACCCAAGGCGCTGTAGCACTGCACCAATAAACAAAAAGATAATCATAAATATCCATAAATGAGTTGTTTAGCAACTGAAAAAAACACAAGTGAGGGGTAGAACACGACAGGGTTTCATTCAAACAAACTAACCTTTAAATGTAAGATCAGATAAGTGAGAAAGACTAAAACACTATATGCACACACCTGATTGGAGCCAGGATTGGGGACGTTGATGATACCTGCAGCCAGTTTGGCTTTCAGGTAGTTAATAAAAGCTGATTTCAGCACTTGTGTCTGCGTCACCACATCTTCCTGATTTAAGCCGCAAGGCATTGCAAGCAGGAGGCAGAATTCACTCTCGCCCTAAAGACAACATGTGGGAAAGTGGTGAGGCACACATAATGACAGGGTAATAAAAAAATAAATTACTTAAAACATACCTACATATAGGCTTTAGTCAAATTGCTAATATTATTACATGAACACATCTTGAGATTTTTTTGTGGCTGAATAGAATTTCTTTAAATTTCTTTTAAATTGTGGATCATCCAGAGCCTTACAGTCATTCTGCGAGCTACTCCTTCAAGCTGTTGTGTTTCCAATCTCATCCTCTGGACAATACGCAGAGGAGGTCCAGTCTCTGGGACAGGAAGTGACCGCAAGCCAAGAGACTTGTTTCCACACACAAAATGCAACTGGACTGCAGCGGTTTCATTTTTCAATGCCAGCAAACCTTGCCACACGATAGGATACCTCTGTTCAAGACAAATAAAAAAATAAAGGAAGAAAAACCGTACATCAGACCTTTGGTTTAAGTAAATTTTTAATAGCTACAGATGTAAAATAATTTTCCCACCACCTTAAAAGTGTCCTTGTGTCTTACCGTAAGAAGCTGTACCATGTTAATTTGCTGGTGTCCAACATGTTCGACTTGATTTTCAGTCTGAGCTTGGTTGTGATCAGATTCTTGAGCACCCTTTATAAAAATAAATAAATAAAAAAAAAATGGCAACAATAATTAATTTTAGTGCAATCAAGACATAAAATTGGACAGATTTGAATGCATCAGTCCAAGCTTTCATCTTGCCTGTGATGGAGTGATGTTGCGAGGAGGTTGGCTGATTCCCATAGGTGAATTTTCGGGAAACTGCGAGTGCACATTACGCAGGTTGGAGTACATGTTTGGATACTCCGAAAAGGGTGGCCCTGAGGTGATCAGCTGTACTCGCTTAGGAGAGGCCATGGCAGATACTGTACCACGGATTCCCAGCATTCCGTCTTTCCCAGGGGGTGGTGTGGCCCTCTTTATTTCTGACTGCTTCAGGGCATCCTTGTCAGACATACCTTTCTGCAAGAGGTGTGCCCGTGGAGAAAGTGAGGCTGTAATGTTGGTCGGCGTTGAGGTGGCAGGGACAGCCTCTGCTATATGCCCCTGGTGCAGCTCGGCAGCCGGACGTTCCCCCTGTGGGTGGTATATCAGCATGCGCATATCTCTTGGTTGAATGTTAAACCTCTCCAGTGGCAGTGCGCTGTGAATTGCACCGCGGTATTCTGCTGGTATTGAATCCGGTTTGAGTTGAGTCGCCGGCGGCCTTGCAAGCGCCTGATGAAAGCGTCTGGCTGCTTCCTCCTCACTTGTTTCATGACCTCTTGCGCTGGCCGGGTTGACTTTGAGAACCATCTCTCTGTTCCCCACAGCCTGTGGAGACGTGGGGCGCTGTTGCCCAGGTGCCCAAGATGAAGCAAGGCCGTCAGGGTGAATTCCATAATTCATCACCGATAGCGGAGGGGTGTTGACTCGTACGTCTCCCTGAGAAAGGTGACCCATGGAAATGGCCTGGCCCACGCGATGAGGCGACATTCTGCCAAGGCTTCCATGTGTACTATGAGGAGGCATAATAACTGATTGTTCAGAATGGTGCACACTAGGGACATACTGGTTCATGGTGGGTAAACCGGTTGGTAATACCATAGAGACACCTTTAGGAGATGAAGAGCCAATCGGAGAAGACACTTTGGCAAAAGGAGAATGGGGGTGACCAGATTTCCGTGGTGAGCGGGGTTCCTGTTTGGTTTGAATATGTGAGGGAGCTCTGTCCGTAGACGTGCCTGGTATGAACCCAACGTGATTGCCACCTGTAGAAGGAAGGTGAGGACTTATGGCAGGACTTATGGTAGACACCCAGGCAGACTTCACATTTTCCACATTAAGTGGTTCACTTCCTTCTCCTTTCTTTGGATGCTTCATCAGCATTGTGTATTCTGAGGGATGGAAACCCATTACCTGTGATGGGCCAGGTGTCTGCTGTAATCTCTTCACAACCCCGCTTTGCACTGGAGGGTACGAGTCTAATTTATCGGAACCAGATTCGTGCTTAGTGGATACATTTGTCTGCGTCTTCAGGGAATGAACATGGTCTGCTGCAGGTACTGAACTTTTAGCTACATCTCTTTGGGATGAACTGTAAAGGTCCTGTTTGATCTGAGGCATCGTCACTAGCTGTGGAGATTCTATGTCCACTGCACTGGGTGGTGGAATTTGACTGATTTTTGCACTAATTCGTTGTCGTCCCTCAATTTTCTGTCCCGAGTGACTCAGCACTACCACCCCCTCAGAGGTGTTTACCCTGAGACCAGTAGTGGGGCCTGTACTAAGGGATGTGGTCTCCACTATATAGCGACCCGTATTCCCACCCTCCTCTCCAACAGGTGGTCCATGGTAAGTGCTACTTTCCTCCAAGCTGGTCTGGTACATCTGTTTTGGTGCCTGCTTTTCCACAAATGGGTTTGCCATTGGAAGACTGGGTTTCTCCTCGGATTCAGGGGGGTTGCAAACTCGACTGATGACAGAGGTGGCAGTGGAGGCAATGACAGAAATAACAGATTTCTCATTAAAGACTTGCTTCGTCTCCGAGGATGGTAAAGATGTCGGTTGGCGAACTACTGGCTGAGCTGGAATAGAAGGTTGCCTGTTTTCATGCAGTGCACTTTTGACATCACTTTCCCTCGAATGCATGCTTGCAGATGTAGCACTGCCCTCTGAGATTGGGATACCTCTTGGTTTTGCAAGAATTTTCCGCAAATCGCTGGTGTTACTATCATGGGCAAAGGAATCAGACAACAATGTTGGGCTCTCTGTTGGAGTTGCGGGAGAGGCTGAAGGGGAGACTACCGCTGTCTCTTTAGGCTGACTTAATCTGTCTGTGGGGGAAATGGAAAGTCTACTTGGATGTGAAGGTTTGAGGCAAATACTTGTGGGAGAAAGGGAAGGAGAAGTACACTCATAAGGATTAAGCTGAGGTCTGAGTGATGATGGGCTTTTGCTTGCTGCTGGACTAGATGATTTTGGCAAGTCAGGCTGCTCTTTAAGAGCACTCTCAATCACTTTAGGAACTTCAGGGACTATACTAACAGCTAAATTGGAATCTTGCTTGGATAAGGGGGCAATTACAGCAGCAGCACCTGCGGGTGAAATCTCAGTAACTGCTGTGGATGCTGGTTCTGGGGACTTAACAGAAAGATTTTCAGGCTCCATGACCACCTCTTTGACAGCTTCTTTTTTGCTTGCAGCAGCCTTTTGCCCTTTGGCTCTCTTCTGGACTTTTGGTCTTCCTTTACTACATTTTCTTGGTGTCCCCATGTTTGATAAGTCCTCTTGAACACCGGTCGAGTTGCTGCCTTCAACTTTGGCATCCGAGACTAAAGTTTGAACATCTGGGTCCGGATCTACAACAGCGCTGATAACTTGGTCTTGTGGCAAGCCGCAAGACATGTCTTCAGACGTGATGGAATCAATAGCAGCGGCAAGTTCTGTTTCACTAGCAGGATTAGCAGGCTTGTCTTCTTCACGCCCCTCTACAATTTCAGATAAAGTGGCTTGGGATTCGGTTGAGTTCTTGAACTGAAGAAGAGGCGGGCCTTCTGTAAGTTTGGCAATGTTTTCCACGGCTTCTTCAAGCTCCATCTGGCGGGATAATGCCTCATGTGGATCCTTGACTTTTGGAGGTGTTGTTACTGACTCTTTATTACCATCTTCCTCTATGGTCTCTTTCTCAAATCTAGGATCTGGGACTTGCTCTTTAGGCAATGTTCCTGACACAACCTTTTTAGGTCCGTCATCATGCCCCGATTCATCATCCCCAGTTTGTAGCATCGCTTTTACCTCGGTCACATCAAGCCTGATTCTGAGGTTTTTGAGAACAAGAGATTTATCCTCAGTCATTAGCTTTGAAGTACAAGTTATCCGAGTAGTTTTAGTTTTCGTGCTTTTGTCCAAAGGTGACTGCTCTTGAGCAGTCTCACTGAGTTTATCTTGGCTTCCAATAGTGCCTTCTATTTGAGTAATTCTGTCTTTGTCTTGTTTTGTTTCTAAATTGCTTAGTGGTTTATGCTCCTCCTTTGGCTCATTCACTGCTAAAGGACCACTATCCTGCTGGCCACTGCTGTCCTGAGAATCCACATCCACCTCAGTAGGAGGTACTGCGTCAGATGTTTTATCAGATTTGTCTCCTTTTTTTGCTAATCCAGCCCCAGTACCTTGATTTGCAGTTTTGTTTATGTAAGGGGAATGTTTGCCTTTGCCTGCCTTGGTTACAGTTTCACTGTTTCCACTTTCATTGACGTCAAACTCCTTAGTCTCAGCTACTTTTGAGCGCTCACTCTTGCCAGCTGAAAAATCCTCTCCTTGACGCCGATTTTTAGGTGGACGTCCCCGCCGCGCCGGTTGCTGTACCGGGGGATTGTCTGGTTCTGCTTGCTGCTGCCCTGCTTCTTTGTCTACACCACGCTTGCGTGCCAAACGAGGTGACTCCACATCCTTTCCAGTTTGTGGTGTAGATTCATCTTCAACCGGGGTGGCATAAACAGAACGTACATTTCTACGCCTTGCTCTCACAGGGGGAGTGTTTTGTTCTACATTTTGTTCGGTCTCAGGGCTATGAATGGGTGATTTTCCAGTCGACTTGGCATCTAAAACTGCTTTAGAGGAGTCCACTCTTGGAGAAGAGGAGCGTTTTAGTTTTTCTCTATCGATACGTTCACTTTTGCGAGTACTCTGTTTATCTGGTGTGTTTGATGGGGTCAAAGGGGCTGTTGAGGTTGTTGGCGAGGCCTTTCCCTTCTTGTTCCTGGACCTTGGCGGAGGAGATATTGGTTCCTCCACCATATAATTGTCCACACATTTTGAATCAGTTTCTTTCGCAGGAGGTTCAACTTCCATAGGAACAGGCTCTGATTTCTCTAATCTTCCTTCACCTTCACCTACAATCACAGGAGATGGAGGGTTTTGTACTTCAGGAATCTCGGTTTGAGGCTCAGATTTTGGTTCACATATCATTTGCAAGTCAGTAGTATGTTTCTCGCTACTGGAGCACTGCTCAACGTCTCCGTCATTGGTCAGTTCCAACTCTTTATTAGAACTTGTTTTAGTTTCCTTCACTAAAGTCTTTGAGTCCTGGGATTCAGATCTACTTGACTCAGGGGGTTCTTGAGGCAGTGCATTTGTCAGGGAGACTAAAGGCTGTTCAGGTTGTTTTTCTTCTTTCACCAAAAGACAGAGTTGTTTAGGGGCAGATTCTTCAACATTACAAACTTCCCGCTGAGGCGACGTCTCCTTAAGTGTCACAACTGGTGCTGATTTCAGAATTTCTTGAACAGGAATAGGTTGAATGATTTGCACAGGGCTTGGCTGAGGGGCTTGTACAGGGCTGACTGGTTTAATCTCAGCTGGTTTTATTTCAGCTGGTTCAACCACACTGCGTTGCTCTTCCTCCTGTGTTTTATCAATGACTTGTCCATCAGTGGCTTCCTCTTTTTTGGTTTCTTGCTGAGACTGCTCTTTCCCCTTCTGTTGCTGCAGTCTTGTCAACTCTAAAAAGCGTTCATGGAAGAGGACTACAGGTTCAGAATCAGGCTGACTTTCATTTTGGCCTTGCTGGTTAGCTGGAAAGCACATGCCATGTTCAGGGTCTTCGTGCTTTCTTTCAAGTTGCTGAAGACGCCTCGAGTCCTGTTCAAAGATAGAGCTGTGAAGAAAGCGAGAGGCAAAGAGCTCTCGGCGCTCTTGCTCTTCTGGTTTCGGATCTTCCTTTCGATCATCTAGTTTATCCTCGGACTCACTTCGTATTTTCTTCTTCTTCATGTACCATGAAGGAGTTGGTCGTGGAGTTGACTCAACCTTTTCTGTATCTTTTCTGCTTCTAAAACTGGCAAAATGAGAATCGCTGTCCAGAAAAGACCAATTGTCTTCCCTTGAAGATGATAAGGACTTTGCTCGCTCCAGCAATGCTTTAGTGTCTGGTGTAATTGTCTGATCGAGTGCAAATGAACAAAACTTGTTCCTTTCCAGTGAAGTGGTTAGCTTTGATTCTGGTAACCTGTCTCCACGATGACGTTCAGGGAAGGACACGGAGGTTGAGGGCATGAGAGAATTTGGTTTGTGTTCTCTATCTTCTTCAGAGTCAGAACGTACTTCACCAGGCTCTAAATCAGGCCAGAGTCTGTAATCCAAATACGATCGATTAAGGCGCCTTTTTTCTGAGCTCCTAGAAAAGTCAGGCAGCAAGTCTTGTTTTAGCCGACTTTCCCAACGTCTCTGCTCATCATGTTGAGATGTGCTTATCTTGGACACCTGTGGAGTATGTACACGTTTAACCGCGTCTATGTCCTGATGAGAACTGTCCTCATGTTTAGGTGGTTCTTTTACATCTTTCATAGTAATTAGTTGAGGAACATCTGTATATTCTTCCTCTCCAAGTTGAGAGGGATTAAATCTGGGCGAGTTTATGGTCCACTCGGACTCTTCACTCTTTGGCCGGAAAATTCTGTATACCCGTTCTTTCTTGGTGCCAACCTCAATGTCCAAGTGATCTTGTTTCTTGCTTTTAGTCGGTGGAGAGTTATCAGTGACATCCTGCGGTGGCTTGCCTACCTCATGCACCAAGCTGCGGTGTTCAAAATCTTCTGGTTCTACACACTGAGGAGTTTCTAGCTTCCCTGGTTTGTCAGGCTCTTGGAGCTGCTGTCGAAGTCTTCGGTTCTGCTCCATTTGCTTTCGATAACTCTGAGAAAGATCTATGTCTAGTAACTCTTCCCTGCCTTTGCTATCCTTCTCTGGGGTTCCGTCGTTGGAGAACTGCCTTGACACGCTTGGTACAGACTGAGATTTTAAATCTAAAGACTCCATGTTAGTCTCAGAATGCTCTTCCTGTCGTCCAGATGAGTTTTGGGAATCAGCTCGGTGATCCAATTCGTCCCTACAATGAGTCACCACCCTCTCTGATTTGGACTTAGAATGTTCTCTCTTCTGTGCATCTTTTTCTAATGTTTTCACATCGCTTTCTCCTTCTTTTGAATAAGAAGCTCCAACATCTGCAGGTTGGCTAACCACTGTGCTCTGTTCTTCCTCAAGACGACCCCTCTTCTGTTTGTTGGTTTTGCCGGGATCACCAAAGCGCCTTTTTCTTGCCGCAAGCCTATCAGAATCCAAAAGCGTATCTTTCCCTTCGTTTCCAACTTCTGATTTAAGGTGTTTCTTTGACCTCCCTTTATTATCTCGATCCACTGAATCAATTTTAGCGCCGTCAAGCCTTTCTTTTTGTGATTCCAGACGAGACACCGGATCCGAAGGGGAAGGTTCATCTTCACCTTTGTGCCTCTGCTTCTCTGAGCCCTCCACATCTGAACCTTTCGCTTTCCCAGAATTTGAGTCCTGGCTGGGCTCTCGGTCTGCTTCAGAATAAGGTACACTAGGAGACTGCACTTTCCCCCTTCTCGATTTTGTTTTCTCACCCTTCTCTCGGTCTGCTTTTTCTTTGCGTCTGCCACGCTTGCTCTTTTCTGTTCCACTCACACGGTCAGCCTCGGCCTGCTCCACTTCTCTGTCCAGACTATCGGTTTTATAATCCATTGGAGACTTTTCAGACTTTTCAAACTGAGGAGTTGGCGATAAGGAGCTACAGCTCCCACTTCTCTCAGATGAGTGCCTGTACACACGTCGCTCTGCTTCCCTTGAGACGCGCTCAGATGGTGAAGGAGAGGCAGAAGGGGTTATGGGCCGGCGTGGATGGGACGGGCTCCATCTGCTGCGGTCAGCCTCAAAACGCTCTCGTTCTCGCTCACGCTCACGCTGGATGTAGCTATATTTTCTGATATCCTGTTCAAAGGGGTCTCTGTAATCTCTGTAATCACGAGGGTCTTCATGATAGCGTGGGTCATAGTGTTCACCTTGGTAAGGGTCTAGTTCTGGATAACGTTCGCGGCTGCGAGCGGGATAGTCTCGCCGTGGGTCCTCGGCATAGATTCCTGGCGCACGAACATTTTCATAATATGCCCTCTCGGCTGAGAATTCATGGTATGACGGTCTTCGGTCGTCCCTGGCAACGTGAAAGGAGTGAAGGTTAATAAACAGTTATATCTAATGTATTCAACAAAACTCTGTCTTTTATTCTCATGAGAGGAATCTTTTGTAAAAAGTTACCTTCGCTCAGCTGGGATTTCATAGAAGTCACGCATATCTTGCCCTGATGCCTGCATAGAGCGGTAAAATGCCACCTGGCTCTCCTGACTGGCGAAATCAACCTGCAGAGAAGAAGCACATACCTAAAGCAACATGTACAACCAGCAACATCTTCCCATGCTTGAAACTCATCCGAGACAACAAGACAATAAGCTGCTACCTTGATTTTGTTGCCACCAATCTTCCATCCTTTGGTCTCTCTTACAGCTGCTTGTGCAAAATCTGTATTGTTGTATAGAATAAGAGCCATCCCTTTCAATCTGTCAAAAACAACCTACAACACACCAAGATATTTAAGCATGGTTAGACACAATGCAAAGCACAAATGCAAATACAATGAGAACCGTAGGCATCGGGTATGTAAAGTACCTTCACCACGTGTCCATAGCGACAGAAATGGCGCGTAAGGTACTGCTCTGTGATGTTAGACGACAGACCGTCTAACCATACGCAGGTCGTAGGCATACTCTTCCCAAAGCCAAGCTGCCAAAGACAGATGGAGAGCAAAACTGAGTGATGGTGGGTACATGAGATTATAGATATCAGTTTAATAGAGTAGCTGGGCAAAATACCTTGAGTCGATTGGCCCCTAGGTATTCTCCATCCATTTTCTTAATAGCTTTACACACACTGGCAATGTCAGAGTACTGCACAAAGGCATACTGGGGGACGCCGTTAACCCTTTTAATATCGATATCCTAAAAAAAATAAAAGCAAAAACAGAGAGATGAGACAACACCACCAGGCTAAATCTTGCTAAGGTGATAGAGGGAAGGGCAGGGTTTTCATCGGGGACAGGGTCTGTAAATACCTGAGCCAGCTCATTAAACACTTACCACTATTTCTCCAAAGCGTTGAAACACATCAAGCAGCTGCTGGTAATTAGTTGTTTTCTCCAAATTTCCAATAAACAAGGTTCTGGTTGCCTTTGGGTGAAACTCGTCAATGCGCCCATCCAATGGCCGGAACTCATTCTCGCTTTCCGTCTCTGTTAGAGAAACCAAAGTGTAAGCCTTAAACACCAAGCTTGAAAAAAAATGCAAAATCCCTCTGCCCCAACACTCACCAGGGCCATTCCATGCAGTCACTTCGATCAGCATACCAAAGAAGAGCTTTCCTTTGGACACACTGAGTGCTTTCTCCTGGTCTTCCTGCTGTCTGAAGAACACCAAACCGTATCGCTCCTCTGAGGCTCCGTGGATCTGCACCGAGGTGACCTTGCCATACTTCTTAAACTCGTGGAAAAGTCCATCTTTCAGACTTGTGTCTGAGGAACAAAATACGTCAGGTCACTGATCTCTGATTACTGAAGGAAAAAAGCCCATCCCAACTCGCAGTTTTTGGTACCAACCTGTGGATCGTACAGGGAGGTTCTGGACTCTGATGCCAAAACTTCGACGTGGTTCATCACAGTCCAGAGACAGTGGAGGAGGAGCTGGAGGTGGATGAGTGGCCGCGGACTGAACAGAGCGTGCTCGTGATCCCTCGCTAGAACTGCTGTTGGAGTCACTGCTGCCAGGGGACAGAGAACAAGACTACCTTCTTAGAACACACTCAAGCAGTACATAAAGACTTATACAGGTTAAAAAAAACTCAAGCAAGTTGCTAGGATATAAACACATCATCGCAGAACAGTTTCAGGCCAAATACGCTTATTTATCATAGAAGGAAATGAAACGGTTTTTCCGCACAGCAATACACAAAACCTCTCTTCTTTGACAGTAGTCTAGGATAGACAGTGGAATGTTAAAGTATACTCATAATGCCTCATCAGCTGCATTTATGACATCAACTCAAAACTGTCAGATCGTTACACCCCAATTGAAGACCTAGTCGTAGACCCTGTCCAAAGGAAGAAATCTACCTACCTGCCGCTTCCTGTACTGCTGGTGCTGCTGACTGAATCCGAGCTGGACGATCGGCTTCGGGAACGTGAACGTGGACCCCTGCTTGGAGAAACAGGAGCTCTTTTTGGGGAATGGGGGGCTTTGGGGGTCTGTCCTGTGGTCCTTTGTGGAGAAGGGTGTCGTGATTGCGAGGAATGAGAAGATCGACTCCGGCGATGGTGGTAAGTCCGATCGACACGTCGTCCCCTATCGTCGCGGTAAGGATCCCGACGAGCGGAACCAGACAAAGTGAAGGGATCACGGATTCGAGACTCAAAATGAGATTCTGTCGTGTCAAACCCCCCGCTAATAGCACTAACTGCAGGGCTGGCCCCAACTCCAGAGGCAAAAATGGCACGGTCTCGGTAATAGTCCGTGTTGTAGTGCCGCGGCCTATCGAAAGTGCCACTGCGTTCGTGGTGTCCGTACGGATTGTGCTCATATGCTCGATCCCGAGTGTCTGTAGTGCTGCAAGAGGGACAGAAAGAGATTGAAAAGAGAAAAAAAAACATTTTTTAAATCAAGTAAAAAAATAATAATAATAAAAAAAAATTCATGCAAAAGCACATCACGTAAACATTCTCAGTAAAGATCACGTTAAACTTCAACCAACAGCCAATCTTGATTCCCACGATTCCCATAAATGACAAAAACAATTTAATAACACACACACACACACACACACACACACATAAATACACATGTTGAATCAAACAGCTAGTTTGTGTGCCTGATCACAAATCATCAGTAGAAAGAATTAAAAAAATAGTTTTAAGTATTTCCTTTTTCTTTGCCTATATAACACAACAATGCTGAGTGTATTTACTGTGTTTAGTGTCTAACAGACGTGATAACTAACTCTGTATCGCTCTGTTATTTATATAAACAGACAACACAGAGAGAATATTACGTCCGTCCTTCACAGAGAGAGAGAGAGGGATAGAGAGGATAAGGGGTGTGGCCTAATGTTAGATGGCAGGGCAATATTTTCCAAGTCATTTGGATGCTAATGTAATACAACCAAGTTGCACACAGATTTATATATTAAAATTTTTAGGTTTAATTATGAGAATTTCTTTCAAACTGCTTTTTCATGTAATTTGCATGAGACCAGTTTAAACACTGCATATGACATACACAATAACTGAAACTAAAAAACTTTTGCGAAAATATAATGTATATAATTGTAAATATCTGAGAACAATACACTAAATAACAAACACCACTACCTGGCTACTCGCAGGCTAGCAAAGTCAACCAACCAATTCACTAATAACTTAAACTATTCATTCAGCTTGAAAGAGCTAAATAATTCATTCTGCCGAGGTCTATTTAACAGCTAAAACATTACACACAGAATGTTCATGGACTGTCGGAAACTGTTTATTGGTATATTGCAGGGATGTTCAGATGTAGTCCTGGAGAACCCAAGATCCAGCAGAGTTTGAAGATTATTCTGCTTAAACACTGCTGATTCAAGAAAATATGTTAACTGCTGGGTTCAGTGGGTTTGTTCACGTGCTGGTGAATCAGCACAGGACACGGGCCATCAGGACCAGAACTGAACTGCCCTGGTATAGTATATTGGTCGAGAAATCTTAAAATCACATACCAAAAAGGTATCAAATTATTTACTTACTATTAATTTATAGTAACTCCATCAAAACTTTAAGTTAAACATATTTTACTGCAGTTTTATATTAAGGAGTGTTTTAATATTTTTAGACTTAATGAAAAGTTCTCTTAATTATTTTGCTTGTTTTGACACGGTGACTCTCAAAGGATTTTACAATGTTAATAACGGTTAATATATACAAGATACAAATTTGTGGTTTCCTGCATTAAATGTTCTATTTTTCATTCAATTAAAAAAGGGAGAGGTTTTACTGTGAAGAAACTATGAATGATTGTGAATAAATTGTTTGATGTGAAAAAATTTCTTCCCTGTCCTGTGTATTATTTTCAATATTCATTATGTGAATAACTATTTGTTCTAGCCCCGGTAGTTGTTTGCGTGACTGACTAGTCAGTCTTTTACCACAGTTGGACTATCTTCTATATTATTCATTTCATTAATTTCAAAACTCATTTAACCGAAAAGATGTTTCATAAAGATTTCCACAAACTTTATAAAAGTAGAACTTAAGCGTACAACAGATCCGTTTAGGAGTGGCGTCACACACACTCGGAGGAACAATATCTGCCACCTTATATATACACGAGCTCACAGAAGCCCATGACTGTCTATTGGCTCTATGATCGATCTGGGATTCTGAGGAAATGTAACATTCAATACAGTGATATTTGCTTTTCAAGTCTGGCTTAGTGAGGGTATTTTAGTTGTCCCTGATGTTACACTGACGTGTTAAACATCTCTTCGAATTTACTGATATTTAACAATTAGATTTAAGGACAAATGTTCATAAATAAATCCAGGTTTAGTGGAGCTACTGAGTGAGAGTGTTTTTCTTCTTCTTCATTGCTATTAGTTCCTTGTGAAAATTCATGCTCTCCAAAATACTAAAACTGATATATCACTTAAAACAATGCCAGAAAAACAAAAAAAGTATAAACAAACAAACAAATAAATAAATAAATAACAGCAACAGTAAAAAGTGACACTGGGGAAAGAAGAGACAGGAGAAGGACAGAAACTCAAACACAGAAAAAAGAAAGGAAAAAAAGGAGTGTTAATGACACACGCTATCAGTTCAGAAAGAATCCGTGAGGTCTTTCTGTCCTAACAAGCAGTGTGTGTATTTATTTATTGATTGATGTGTTATTAAGCCTAAGCTCTAAGGTTAGTGGAAATAGGAAAAGGGAAAATAAATTAAAACAAAACAGAAAAGCAATATCTGGGTTAGATAAAGAAAAGCACAGAAGGTGCATGAGGCAGGGCAATACCAACCTTTTTCACAGCAGTAATTCAACCTACATATTCCAAACACAATATAGGAGGGCGAATGTGTGAGCCAAAAACACAGAAGCCGAAAAAGGTGACTGAAAAAAAAAAAAAAAAACATAAAAAAATATGAGGTAAAGTGCGCATTGTTGCTGTCACGAGAAAAATATCCTTCACGCGTGAGAAAGAAGAATATCCAGACAGGGCTGCAATTCACAGATCTACTGCAAGGAGTCCAACTTCTCAAATAAATTCCCCAAAAAATTATCCTGACAGGTGTGCGGAGTTAAAAAAATAAAAATTTGGAGAAAAGAAAAATGTACAGGCGATATCCACATTTCAGTCAGAAGTAAATCCATTAATCGGTTTCTGGGTGGGATGAAACCGATTCTTTATATCAACAAAAAGAGGATGTCTGTCCATGCTGAAAAATAAAACAAAAAACCGTAATCCCAGTCTGTGATCGCAGGTTACTTCCATTAAACTTTTTTTGAGAATTGGTCAGACTTTGGGATATTCCTTTATTTTAAAGCCAGGACGTGGGTTAGCGGAAATCCTCAGCTTTGTCCATGTTCGTCCACTCGATCCGACTCCGGTACATCCACATTCACACTCGGGTTAAATCCAAACTCGGCTCGCAGTCCAACAGTGAATACATCCCAAAAAATTGCAAAAAGAGTTAAAATATATGGTTAGATCCATGACTTAAAGTATCTTCGATTATCCAAATCCGTACTTCTTCTGCGTTTCGATCTTCCGTGTTAGTCCTGTCTGGCGTTTAGTCCCAGCCCTAACGTGACTAGCAGGTGGAAAAGTGATGAAAAATGAAGGCCCTGACAGCGTTAGCGTGTAGCTCCACACGCACAGACCGCCAGGAGCTCACACCATCGCCTCACCTTTCGCTCGAATTCTCTTCAACCGGAAGCCCACTTTTTCAACCTTTTTTTTGGACTCCGTCCTAAATCCAAACCGGTGTGATACACATCCAGGGTTTGCCACAGCACCATGAGAGACAGAGTTAGCACAATGACCAAGATGGAAGATGGAAAAATAAATTAAAACAAAACCAAAAAAAAAAAAAAGCTGATTCTTGAGGAGAGTTTTGGATGAAACTACTTTTGTGGTAAAAAAAAAAAAAAAAAAAAAAGGCAAAACAGAAATAAAAAACAAACCAACAACAACCAAAAAATAAATAAAAAAACTCACATCACGTACGTACTTAATCCATTAATGGCATGGGAAATACTTCCACACAGGTGATCCCAGAAAGTACAGGTAATATCCAACACTCTTGAAGGGGGAGGAAAGGAACGCCTAATATCCAGAACTCACCGGATATCCACAAATCGATCGTAATATCCAAACTCACTGGGATATTTTCCACACGGGTAATATCCAGCTCGGAGGAAGGATATGGCACACACAGTAATCCCAATTATTTGAAATACACACCTTAGAAATCCATACATTCTTAAAATCGAGACAAACGAGATTCATATGGATAATTAATTCCATGAGCGAAGTCGGGCCTCAGAGTAGAATGCCGTTCCTAGATAATCAAAAAACACAACGGCCTTTCGATTTTGTTTTTAAACCAGACGAAAACCTGAAAGTGTTGGGAAAATGATTTAATTTTTTGTTTGTTTGTTTGTTTTGACACCACGGTCCCCCCTGCAGGTCGAAGGGAGACTGCGTCCACTTACCCGTCTAGTCTGCGCTCATAGCGTCCCTCCCTGGTGTGAAGAGACACCGGGGGCCCATAAACGGGACCCACAGCAGCTCTCGAGAAAGTCGCAACGTCCCTGGTGTGACTGCTAGACGGCGGGTTGTCGTCCAGACCCCGGACCGAGCTGGGCACCGAGCCGGGCTCATTGTAATCAGTGCGAAGGTCTCTGTCGCCCATTTTATTGACGGCGTTGTGCGCCTTCTGGGCGCTTTTGATGTCAACGAAATCCACGAAAGCTGCCACGCCGCCTTCCGAACCTCGCTTACGGAGGACTTTGACGCTTTCCACGCGTCCATACCTGCGCGCACACATGACAGACAGACACACAACAAACAAACAAACAAACAAAAAAAAAAAAAACAGACATTAAATCATTTTATGTTCTTAAGCAGCAGATGACCGTTACACTGCAAGTCTTAAAGTTATACAGTACATACAACATACAAACAAAGTCTTTTTTAATTGACTAGGTTCAGTTTTTTTTTTGTTTTGCAGCTACAAACAGGAGCACATGGAGGAAATGCCCTTGTCCTTCTTCCTCAATAAGTCTCTCTCCATCACACACACAATTTTAAACCTATTCTCAATCCTGTATTTATCTTTTACAGTGTAAATGTAATTGTGGAATTATAAACTGCATAAAATTAGTAATTTAACAGTGTGAATGCTGAAATGCTTAAAAAAAACATAAACGTTGTCTCTGGTGAACGATAGCGTTAAGTTGAACCGAAAACATTTTTATAAAAAAAAAACATCATAATTACTATTTACACTGATTTAAACGCGAAGATGAGGGTTTTTAATACAAAACTAGATCAATGAGAGTCAACTATGATTAATCAGAAGAACCTAAATGTCCTGGGAAATGAATTTCTTAGAAAGCGAGCTGATTAGCATGCTAATGTTCCCTAACATTAGCTTCAGCATGCTAGCGCGCTTAGCTTAGCTACCCAGGCAAACCTCGCGATAAAACTCACACGCGCGTAAAACAATACGTGTTATAAAACACCGATCGGGTTAAACACAACGCAGGGAATCTAAACTAAACACTGAAATATGGTTGTGAAGTGAATGAAGTGAGTAATCGTTAAAGAATAATTCGAGTTTTTTTTATCGCCGCGCCGTTATGCTAGCTAACTAACTAGCCGATTAGCCAGCTCCAAGCACACGCTAACCGGTGAAATAAACCTCATTAATTTTACAGAAACGACAGCTTTATTATGTATTTTTCTCAACAATGCGAGTAGAAGTGACTTGTGAACTCGTGTGAGCTGTAAACTGTGAGAAAACACCTCGTTGTTTTTGTTTTTTCTTCCCGTAACGCGGGCTAAACCGAGGCCCCGGGCGAGCTAACGTTAATAAAAAAAAAACTCACCGTTTAAAATATTCGACAATTTTTTCTTCTCGAACATGTTCGGGTAAATTTCCCACCCAGAGGTGTCTGGTTTCCCGAACCATCCTGCGTGTCCCCCTCGCTGTTCATGCACATAAGCGGTTCCACCTCTGTCTGTATGGATGTCTGTAATATCTGGAGGGTTTTTTATGTATATTTAATCTGACCGTCGGGGGGGAAAATCCGCGTTTCCAAAATGAACGCCGTGAGAAAAAAAAAGCTCCTTTTGGCTGCTGCGTCTCAACGCGAGCGTGTGAACCCGAGACTGAGCGGGAGCGCGCAAGGCGTGTGAACTCGACCAAACGCGGGCCGGGAGCGCGCACGTCTTTCGGGTTCCTGTTTTTGCCACGCGCCCCCGCGCGCGCTCCCGACGCGACGACGCAACAGAAAATGTCGCTTCGTGTAAACAACCGACGACGAAATAAATGAGCAGGTTATTAGTCAGTAAAACACGGACACACAGGCAATTATCACTCGAGTATAAACCATGACACGGACGAACACGTGACCTCACCTCACAGCGATATAGTTGATTTTATTCGTTATATTTTACCTCAACGCGTCACAGTAAATGTATAAAGATTGTAATCATTAGACGAGCGTTTAAACAGTGATTCAAATGTTCACTTGTAAAATGTGAGAAAGAACACTGTTACGGTAACAGTAATCATGTTTAAGCAGTGGCGGCTAGTGCAAATCTTTTATTAATTTTTTTGGTGGGTGCGGCGCAAACAAAATTAAAATTAAGCTGTAAACAATCGCCTGTAAAGCGATAGCCATAATAAGTGCTGGAAAAGCACCAAGTGTAAACTCGGCCGCGATCACTTGACTGCTGCTTAAGTAGAAGATCAGGTCGAAGCCCTTTAACTTTTTTCTTTCTTCGTCCGACCTCCTTGCGAATGGGTACAAATAAATTACAAAATTTTCTTTCACACTTAGCTGCTTCCACGTCAATCACTATTCAATACATTAACTAACAATCTGCTGACGTTTAATAAGACAAGTTGAGACTGGTCCAATGACATGAGCCCAATTATTATTTTTTTGAATATTCCCCGATTTTCTGCTCGCTCACGCCCCGTCGGGGGCGGAGTAACACACTCAGCGGACAGCGCTATCCTTTTCAAAAATTTATGTGCCTACATAGACACTCATTTGTCCGGCGCCCCGCATACAGGAACACAAATGAACGTAATACAGTTTAGATTTTTTAAAATTGTAAATAAATTATATTAAAAATTACAGCGGAATATTGTGACTAAATGACCGTATTTCATTATTAAAATAAGTAATTATTATGTTAAATAATTACATGTTAAAGTAGCATTCCTCTCTGTCTAACTTTAAGGGGCCGCCCCTGATTGACCGGCCGACACTGTCTTTAAAACTAATTAGACTTTTTTTCTTATCTGAAAATTGTTTATGAGCGTCTCTCAAGTCACGTGACTAGGGCTCGTTATTTCTATACAAATAAAAGTAAGGTTTTGTCTGTATATTCGTCAGAACCCACTCTTTCAATGACATCTTTACGTTTCATACAGTGACCCGAAACCAGTCACAGAAATTTTTTAGTCTGACTGTCTGTCGTTATGCGCCAAATTATGTCACCGCATCTAGCACTTTTTTGGACGAATAGCCCTTTTTTCCTTGAGGTGGGCTGGCTAAACGCATCTCTCAACAGAGCCAATCAACGTCATCATAGTTTACCGTAAACACACAAAGTAAGCGGAAGACACAGAAACGATCGAAAGTCCTCATGAAACACAAACAAAAACACAACACAGCATGGCTTAGTTAAAAAAAGGCAAGTACACTATGAAAACTGAATCTTCAAAGATGACTGGACAGATGTATGCTTTCATCATCAATGTATGTTTATTATTCCTGAAGTTTAAATCCAGTTTGTCTCATATGTTCCAAAGCCATGGTCTTAATAACAAGCGGTAATGTGAAGTGCCACTATGAAATAAAACACAGGTCGTTAGAGCAAAGAGACCCAAAAGTGCAGTGTTATGCGCTTAAATCAAAATGTTGAGTAAAAGCTATGTTATGAACAGTTATGTGTCGGATTTAATAATAAAAAATAAGCTACTAATAAACTACTTGCTCAATATAAACAAACACCACCTGCATCAATAAATATTAATTAGAAAAGCTAATCTGAGCCTCCGAGTGGCGCAGTGGTAAAGTTCTCGCCCTATCATCCGGAGATTGCTGGTTCGATCCCCGGGTGATGCTGTTACCTCTCACAGCCGGAGGCCTAGAGAGAGCTGATTGGCCGAGCTC
>JAQMYJ010000016.1:23205681-23217021 GCA_030014305.1 Clarias laeviceps
TGTGTGGTGAGTGTGTGTGTGTGTGTGTGTGTGTGTGTGTGTGTGTGTGTGTGTGTGTGTGTGTGTGTGTGTCAACACGTATCATGATAATAATCAATTTGTGCTAATAATCACCACCCTGACACATTATTTCCTGTATTTCCTGTTTTCACTTCACTCCAGGAAGAAGATATATTTAGTCACCCAGATACACGTTAGCACCCAAACACTCAAGTGTGTGTGTGTGTGTGTGTGTGTGTGTGTGTATGTATAGTGTTTCAGCTGGCCAGAGAAAAGAGAGCACGTACACGGTCACTGATATACGAGACGACATGCGGCAGGATTGCGACCTCACTGCAGCGAACGCTTTGCTGTTGCTATGGGGAGGGGGGGAAAGGGGGCGGGGCCACCTGAGTGATGTCACCATCTCGTTAGTGCACGACAAACATCCAGGCTCCATACCGTCACCTATGGAATGTGTGGGTGAAGGGTGTGAAGATGCACAGGGTGTGTTGTGAGACGTGGAGGAGGCGTAAATCACTGTTGCGCATTTCATCAGTGCAAAATAGAGACAAGTTTTCACACACACACACACACACACACACACACACACACACTCTTATACGGATGCGTGTCGTCCAGAGTCTCGAACAGACAATGATTCTTAAACCTGGACTAAAGAACAAACTCAAGGAAACAGAAAAACAATCATCAGCGCCCAATAAGAACCTCTGGGTGGTTATGATGTTGTGGGCGTGGCCTAGAGATCAAAGGCAGAGTGTGTACTTTACTGTCATCTCAGATCTATCTGTTCTAACTGTATATTTCACTTGTTGAAATACTGACTTACTCTGGAGTGTGTGTGTGTGTGTGTGTGTGTATGTGTGTGTGTGTGCACGAGTAATAACTCCATGTGTGCGATGCCAAACTGGACGTAACACACTCATCACGTGATGTCGTCACGCAGTCGCTGCAGATTTCTTGCCTGCACGTCCATGACGCAACTCTCTCGAACCTCCACCGCGTCCCGAAGCTGCTCCACTGGACTGAGATCAGGTGACTGTGGAGGGCGTGTGAGTACAGTGATGGTCCATGCGTTCATGCTGTTTACACCAAATTCTGACCCAACCATCTGCTGCAGACATCGAGACTCATCAGACCAGGCATCGTTTTTCCGATCTTCTGGTGTCTGATGTTGGTGAGACCATGTGACCTGTAGCCTCAGTTTCTTGTTCTTAGCTTTCAGGAGCGACACCCAGTACGATCTTCTGCTGCTGTAGAACATCTGCTTCAAGGTTCGACACGTTGCGTCTTCAGCAGACCTCAGGTGTAACAAGATGTGATTTGAGTTCCTGTAGCCTTTCTATCAGCTCCAACCAGTCTGGTCGTTCAACTCTAACCTCTGACCTCAACTAGGCATTTTGGTTGTGTGTGAAAATCCCAGTAGATCAGCAGTTTCAGGAAATACTCCTGTCTGGCTCCAACAACCATGCCACGCCCAGAGTTACTTAAATCACCTTCCTCATTCTGATGTTCAGTTTGAACTTGACCGTGTCTACACGACTAATTTCACTGCGGTATTAATAATTAATGAGCAGTTGAACAGGTGTACCTAATGAAATGGCCGGTGAGTGTATATGAGCTATTGGCTAAAAAAAAGTTATGTGGTTTTTTTAACTGGAGTGGATCTTGGCACAGATATGTTAAAGTGCTGGTGAAACCGCATGAGTTAATTAATTTGATATAATTCATTATTAATGAGTCACACACACACACACACACACACACACACACACAGCAAAACATCTGCGTGTGATGAATGCAGCGCTGTAAACTCACCAGGTAAGCAGGAGAGGCGATGAAGGCCCCTAAAGCCCCAGCAGCTGCCCCCGATGCCACGTTCCCCCCGGGCACGTCCGTGATCCCCGAGACCTGCGTGTACGAGTAGAAGCTGAGCCGGACGCCGTTCATGAGCGCCTGATAGAGCAGTCCGGCGCCGAGGCCCTTCTGCAGGCCGCGCAGCCCGTCCGTCAGTCCCACGAGCCAGAGAGCCTGCAGCACCCCACGGTAGTGCTGAGGGTACGAGCCGCGCGCCTGTAGCTCCCCCTGCAGCTGGAGGCGAGTCTTCACCACCTCCAGCGGGTTGGTGAACACGCAGGCGCCGCAGCACGCCAGAGACCCCAGAGTGAAGTCCAGGGGCGGCCACAGCGCCCGGCGGCGGTTACCACCTGACCTCGAAGGAGCACAGGACAGAGGAGGAATGGAGCTCTGGGTCATGAATGGCACGGCTGAGGGCCGGGGTTTGGGATCCACCGCCGTGTCCATGACGACGATGACGATGATGATGATGGGTCGTCCAGCTTACACAGCGAGACGTCTCCTACAGAGTCCAGGAAGCAGCACGGTGTAGTGTGATAACGTCACCGGTCCTGGAGTGTTTGCTCACCTGAGGAATGAGTTCAACGCAGGACGCCGGAGTCACATGACACCCCGGAGACGCGGAAACCTCAGTGACGAAACGCAGGGGAGCGAAAGTCAGTCATGTGGGACTCTGGAGGACCTCGTCTCCATCTCAGGAGGACATCTGTGGAGCAGAGCAAACCGTGAGACAAGTGAGACGAAGATGCAGACAAGGAGGACTGAGTGTGTGTGTGTGTGTGTGTGTGTGTGTGTTGAATTAAACTGTTACAAAGAAAGCCATGTGTTTGTCACTCATTATGTTCATAAACATTTGAAACATTTCACTGTAGTTATAAATGATCTGATCCTCAGTGTGTGTGTGTGTGTGTGTGTGTGTCAGCACTTTACTACACAACACACTAAAGTGTAAAAGTGACCGAATCGCGTCTCGGAATTTAAACCTCTAGATCAGATTAATGTAAAATAATCATTAAATTATATCATTATTTCATACTGAGCAAAGAGATTCACTCACCCTCTCAGCGCGTCTCTCACACACACACACACACTCTCTCTCTAACCCTAACACACACACACACACACACACAGCGCAGTGACAGTAAACACGCTCGACCACACTGGCCCCGCCCCGTTCTCACTCCCAGCCAATCACATACCGCGATCCTCCCCGCACTTCCGCATCGCCTCCTTCCTCCAGCCAATCAGATTCCGAATTCCACCTTCCTATCGGTCCAATGTCAAGTGCACGAGCGACCCTGCGGAGCGGCTCACCGGATCATCATCTCCTCACGTTTCTCTTCACACGTCACTCATCCCGCCATCTTCACTCAAATCAAACACCATGTAAAGTTAAATCTGTTGTTTTTTTTTCATTCACTGAACTACAGGGCGATCACGTGACCGACATAAAGTCCGACTCAGGCGGGATCAGTCCTGCAGTTCCACAAAACTAAAGGAGTTCTGTTTAATTCCTGCACAAGATTTACTGTGGAAACATCTGGAGATATTAAATACACACTCTCACTCTTTCTCTGTGATACAGGAGGTGAAACTTTAACACGTGTGTGTGTGTGTGTGTGTGTGTGTGTGTGTGTGAGAAGACAAAAAGATTCTTAACTCTCCTAAAAGTCCATCTCCTTCACACACACCTCAGTGTATCTCACTGCTTTAGTGTTAAAGATATCATTTTTATTATGAAAATTCATAAAATAAACCCCTCGAACATGTAGTTACTTTGTTTTAATGCAAAATTCACAAAACTCACTAAAGCCACAGCTGTCTCGCTCCTGTTTATATGGAAATGAGCTTCTTAAATCTCTTAAACTAATTAAATTGAATAAGAAGAACGATAGATTTCTACATTTCCGAGATTTTTTTTATTAAAGTTAACGTGTCTCTTGGTGACGTCTCTCCCACTGTTTATATCTCACATCTCATGTCCTTTTCCTTTGTTCTGTACTCTTAGATTATTAATTCTTTACAATCCTTCATCTTTTCTTTACTGTAATTAATTGTCATTGTATTCTATTTGTATTCAATTAAGTTATTGCAATAAAAAAAAAATCTGCCCTATTAGTTTACTCAAAGCATTATTATACTCAAAGCATTCACTGTTATTCCGTGGAACCTTTTGCAATGTTCTACTAATAGAAATAAGAACATTTGGTCTTCAGATTGCTGTTAATTATTTGCTCAGGAAAATAGTCAAATTTATGTATAAAAAAATGCAGGGATGGCACATGGCTATCAACTTGGCTAAGCTTATTAGTCATTAGCTGGCTAAAGTAAATAAGCTTAAACACCGGTATAAACTTTCCACAGGTGATGGAGGTTGATAAAATGGATGAATTTAAATAACTTAGGTGAGGAAAGGGGAAAAAAAACACTTTAAAAAACCCTATATCTGTCAATTCCGTATTGCACTAAAGGGGAGGTACAGCATGTGAGTCATGACTGAATTCACATTTACTGCACTTGGAAGGGAAAAAGGGAAAAGAAAAGAGCATTGCACAATAAATACAGTTAACGTAATACATTACTGCATGTTCTCCTCAGGCTTTCGGTTTCCCACAGGTCCTTTGGTTTCCTCCCACAATCCAAAGACATGCAGGTTAGGATAATTGGTGTTCCTAAATTGCGCACAGTGTGTGTGTGTGTGCGTGTGTGTGTGTGTGTGTGTGTGTGTGTAAATGTTGACCGGACGTCCTACCACAATCGTAAAATGGGAATAAATACAATGGTCACCATTGGCCTCCACAGTCCCCAGTTGGACTACAGAGGTCACCGTTGTCCTACAATGATGGTACTACTTCATCTAAAAACATTTTCATGAAATGTATTAAACTATATTAAAATCGTAGTGGATAAATTGCTAGGAATATATTCTTTTGAGTTAGCTATAACTAAACTCCAAATCCTTAAGCTAATTGTGTATCATGCGCTAAAGTACAGTTGATGGATATATTTATACCTGTAGTGTTTAGTGGTAGGAACAGTGGCGGTCGAAAACTAAAAGGTTTAAGAAATCTGTAAAGATTTCAGCTAGAAAGAAGGACAAATACTGAATTCATTCTAGTTTTGTTAGGTTTAAAAGAGAAGAGTGTCAGAATTTTTTAAGTTTTAGGATAAATTAATAGAAGAATTATTCTTGTTGTGTTCGGCACACCTCAGTACACTTCAAACCAGGAGAGAGGGACAAACACACACACACACACACACACACTGATGTGTCTAAAGATCTGTGTTTATAATCAGCAAAGAGAGCGTATTTAAGCTTTTGGCCAGGTGGTGTGTGTGTCAAAAGAACGCGTCATTAACATGTCAGTCATAGAGAGACCCGGAGACAGACAGGCCGTAGGAAATAGATTTGCATTTTCCGGTTAAACAAAAGGGTTCCAGCAGACACGAGCTGTTTGGGTGTAAATTCGTCTGGATACGAGCTAAAGAAAGTGTTAACACATAAGGAGTCAGGAAGCACAATGGGGCTGTTTAATGGGCACAGGAACCTTCTCATCAGATTAGAACAACTTTTTTTTTCTTTGAAGTTTTAGTTTAAAGTTTTTATTCAACTGTTGAATTTTATTAAACCGTCAACATGCATTCAGGGATTGAATTAAAAGAAACTGATAATTAAATTTTTCTACATTCAGAGAAACACTGGCTGTATTGTTCTTATCAACTCCAACTAGTGGCGGATAATCTTACAAATAACTGTACAAAGACCTTAGAATAATTGTATAAGAATTTTGGGGCAAATTATCATGCATTGAAAATCTTTTCTACGTCTATAAATCTACAAAATGAACTGCGGTGGACTTTAACTACTCAAATGATTGTTTGTGAGCATGGATTATTAGGCCTCCATATCCTACACTGTGCACCACTAACTAGCATCTCACATTTCTCTCATTACACGTAGGTGAACCCTTCAATGAATCACACAAGTCAGTGCTCAGTGAGATGTTCAAAAGTTTATTGTGGAAGACAGGAGTATATATATACAGTATACACACACACACACACAAAGTACCAAAAAGGAGGGCATAGGAGCAGGTAGATCTGGTCTGGAATGTTTATAAAGGATAGCGTGGAGAAGAACAGAAGATTCTGGAGCAGTTCTGGAATTATGAGCCTTCAGCAGTTTTACGACCCTGAACATAGATTATACCAAGGAATGTGTTTATTGATAGCGCAGAGGTCAAAGAAAGTAAACACACTGTTCTCATGCACAAATAATATCATGAAACACATTCATATTCCCTACATACAGGATTTCTTACAATTATTGATCCTACATTGTACAGAAACCCAAGTTATCGTACAAAAATAATAATTACTGCACATCTGGACACACTGACTCCAACTAAGGACCAGCTAACTTTACCTGAAACGTCCCAGTGTTAGTTTGACTAATGTTCGAGTTGGTTTCTTATAAAATCTCTTCAGTAAACTGGTTCATGTTTTCCATGCGGATCTTCTTACAGTCTGTGTGTGTGTGTGTGTGTGTGTGTGGTTGGGGGAGGGGTGATGTGCAGTAATGTACATGGTGAAGTGATGAAAAACCATGAGGAGGTTTAGATCAGAGTCTGGGTCAGTGCATTTGCTTAGAAAGTTACATCCAGGGGACACGACATACCCTCACTTGGTGTGCAGCGTCCCAGGGACAGCGTCCACCATGACCATGAAGAAGTACTTACTGAATATCGAATCATTCTCAGTGCAATATCAGTCTTTTCTTTCTTTCCATATTAATAAAGCTTTTTTTCAGGTTATGCTGCCCCATACAGGTATAAGATTTTTTTTTTTTCTTTTTTTATCTTGGCTTATGACGGAGCAATTCTGTATAAAATCTGCTTTTATTTCTGTTTAGCAAAAACCTTTTTCCTTAGATATCTACAGTATTTGCACCATTTGTGGTTGCGTTATGTCTTGTGACTGAGAGAACCGTGCAAGAATTCCTACACACATTTACACCTGTGTCTGTGCAAATGACAAATAAATATAAGTTCAAGATGAAAATATAGTTGCAAGCAATGGTGAGAGGGCCCAAGCACCCTGTGACATCACCACCCGGGTGCACCAGAAAGACAGTGGGCACACATTTAAAGGGGAAACACCAACACCATTATGACAATTTTATAAAAGGGGGAAATTTATGTTTAGACCTCGAAAGAGCCCCAGATGCTGGAAAAAAAAGCTTCACATTGTAATGTCACACAAAGTTAACCACTTTTTGGCATAAGTTTAAGGCATTGTCACGGCCGACCTGTTTGAGATATCAAAAATCCCTTTGCAATTTTTCCATCTTCAATCCCCTCCGAGGACGACATCAAAATCCATTGTGTGCGTTTTGAAAATAACCCAAAATAACTGACTTCCTGTTGAGTAGAGCGAAAGTTGTTCAGCTCAATGAGCTCTAAAGGTGCACAGGGTTTCACGTGCAAGCATGTATGCAGCACACCTGGGGCCCAAACTCTCAGGGGTCCTAAAGGCAGCAGATTCCAACCTGGCTGCTGATTTTCATGACTTTTTAAGCATGTTAAGACCCCAAAAAACCCAGAACGCTGGATAAAAAAAATATATTAAAAAAATCCTTAGAAGAACAAGAAGGTCCTTAAACACTATGATAACACAGAGCTGATGTCACAGTGCTTGGGCCCTAATAAAGGACAAATGATGAATTTCAACAAGACATTATTAAGACTTAGAGGCCTTTATTGTTTGACTTTGTATTGGGTTACACTGCAACAGGACCCTCAATTTCCCACCCCGTCCCCTCCCAAACAAACATCGATCACCATACACACACACACACACACACACACACACACACACACACACACACACAGGTCCTATACACATACACATTCGTTCACAGACACATGCAGTGACATACACACACACACCGTCTCCATTTCGCTTGTGTTTTAAATGTAAACAATGCAGGCAGGAAGTGAGATATAAAAGCAAGGTAGTCAGCAGCGTTCCCCCGTTTCCCCGGCCACTTCATCTGCAACAAGACCCCTATCGCAGGAAACCGAGGAACAGTCTCTTCAGTTTTTCATCTCCCACACACACACACACACACACACACACACACACAGGGAGTGAAGGTCAGGAAAAGCAATCACACAACAACGATTCTTCATTAGATGTCCTTTAAATGTGTCAAAATTGATTTCTCAAGAGAGAGACGAGGAATTAGTGTTGGGAATGTGACACACGAGTCGCTCCAGTCTCTCTCACTAAAAGGCAGGTCTCATGATGTCAGTGTCCAGATCAGAATGTGGGTAAATTCCCAATTGGACCACCTCAAATAGCGCACGCCGTTCCTCTCGCTCCCTCATTACCTTTTAGCACGTACGAAGTACAAGGCATTGGTTTTGGGGTAGTACTTGACGTTCTGTTTTTTGTCCATGAGCCCGCCGAAGATGATGAGCTCTCCTCTGCCCTGCACCACCGTGTGCAGACTCGTCTCCGGCGGTCCGGTGACGGCGCCGCTGCCGAAGACGCGCCATCCCACCACACCCTCCGTTTTGGCCCTAGAAATGTCCAGCACGTACATCTGCATGGGCTTGCAGCTGAGCGCCTGGTACAGCGGCTTCCCCACGTTCAGGCTCTGCGGCGGCACCGAGTGGCCCAGGCGACGCGCGATCGGGGGGATCGAGTGTCCGTCGACCTGCGGTGGGCTGGACGAGGCGGGGCTGGAGCTAGGGGCGGGGTTTGAGGAAGACGAGGATGATGACGGAGACGACGACGAGAGGGACTTGACGGCTTCCAGACCTCTGCGGAGTGCAGCAGGGGAGACGGCACCCGGCGGAGTGTGAATGCCGTTTGTACTCGGCTGATCCAGAGAGGGAGGGGCCAAGGATAGTGATGCAGAGGAAGGCGGAGACTCCCATCCATAATCTGTAGGTAAATGGGCGTGGCCGTGTGGGTGGGAGGGACTGGTACGAGGGGAAGGGGAGGAGCCGTTAAGTAAAGGCGGGCTGTCTGGAGCCTGTGATGGAGACGGCTGCTGGGAAGAGGAAGGGCTTCCCTCTCTGGCCCCGCCCCTAACGCTCGCTGGGCGTGGCCTGAGCGTGCCCCAGCGTCCATTGACACAGGGAGCCTCCTCTACGTTGCCAAGGACGACGCCGGAGCGCACAGGAGACTGTGATCGCAGAGGGGGTGTGTCCGGACCGAGTGGGGGAGGCGTGGCGCTGATAGGGGAGGGGCGGGAGTTCAGGCTCGGGCTCAAAGGGGCGCGACCGGACGGAGCCTGTGAGAAAACCACCACACACTCACCCACCTGCAGAGAGAGAGATGAAAAACAGACTTAACGTAAGATGAATAGATGCGGACAGTTTAAACTCTCATTAAAACACACACACACACACACACACACCTTGCAGGCCGGATGGCACCAGAGCTCAGGAGCTCCATGTTCCTCATTCTCTACTCGCAGTTGCTGCCATGACCAGGTGGGGGCGCCCATGTGCAACAACCAGGCATCCTTCAGCAGCTGCAACACACACACACACACAATCAGATAAAGGTTATAGAGAGGAAAATTAAACAGCTGAGGGGTTTAACAATCACAACAGTTAACACCAGAACCAGATAAACTATAATAAACATAGAAGCACATTATTCATCCCAGAAACCATTAGATCACATCATCAATCATGAGAAAGCAGGAGTCAGTTAATGAATGCACACAGCAGAAACTATATCGTTAGTAGTAGAACGATATGAACACATTAATAACATAAAATTAAAATGTTGATCCTGAAGACGTGAAAGCAGAACTCACAGCGTTCGGGCCGCCACAGCCCCCCAGGATGAGCAGCGTCTCACTGTCTATTACAATCTGAGAGAGAGAGAAAGCGGGAGAGGGGGGGAGGGAGAGAGAGAGATGGAGTGAGAGAGGGAGAGAGAGAACATGGCGTTAGTGGCGTCTCCTCAAGTCGAGACCTGAACACAAACACGTAGATCCCGAGCTCCTTCATGTGATGAAAATGTGGCTGTAAAGGGGTGTGGGGTGTGGGGGGGGGGGACTCACCTGGCTCTGGCCTCCGCGGGGGTGAGGAGCCGGGCCTGTGATGGTGGGTTTGGACCAGGACCACTGCTCAAGATCCAGAACCCACACCTCATTACTCCTGAACACACACACACACACACACACACACACACACACACACACACACACACACACAATTATGTCTTGTGAAAACATGGAGATGGGTGCTGGTGGAAAAAGGTGAGGAAAAGCTACACACATCTGTCTCGCGCCAAGAGAGCCACCAAACACCACCATGGTGTTATTAATGACGGAGGAGGAGTGGCCAGCCATGGGCGGAGGACCGTGAGTCGTCACGATGCAGTTCCACCTGAGACACAGAGAGAGAGAGAGAGAGAGAGAGAGACAGACAGACAGAGTGAGAGAGAGAGAGAGAGAGACCTTATTATAAAATTATACACAGGTAATGAAGCTGTGTGTCGGGGGAGGGGTGATGAAGAGGCATCACTGTCACCATCCAGAGCTGAACATCTGATTCCTCTTACACCACTGCAATACACTGTTAGGTCAGTCAGAAAGCACAAAGAAAAGTAAACTCCTCCGTCCTGAAAAGGGAAACGTCCTGGGAACACTTCCAGCTACAGCTCGACCTCCGACCGTTACACAGCGCCGACACTGGAGGCTCCTTCCGTAACAAATTCATTCAACACAATTTTCTCATGAGAACGATGACGGATCTTGTTTGCTCACCAGTTTTTGGAAGGAGAGTAGGTGTGTATCTCGTCGAAGAAGCGCTCAGGTTGGTGCAGAGGGTACGGACTGGGGCGGGTCCAGCCTCCGAACAGCACCAGCAGGTCCCTGAACATCACCAGCGTGGCTCCGGCTTTAGGAGACGGGTACGAGCCTGCACACAGAGCGAGAGAGAAAAAAAAAAAAAAAGACACTTCAGCTCTCAGAGACATATTAAGAGCAGTGCAAGTGTGTGTGTGTGTGTGCGTGTGTGTGTGTGTGTGTGTACCTGAAGCGAGCGGTCGTATCCATTCCTTGCTGTTCAGATCGAGTCTCCACAGGTCATTAAAAGCAGCGTTACAGCTGCTCTGTGTGCAGCCACCGAACACGTACATCGACTGGTTCGAGTCATAGTAACACGCACCTTTAAAACACACACACACACACACACACACACACACAAAGTGTGTTCTAATTTTAACACCTATCACCCAGCAGAATCACACAAAACTAGAGGTTTTCAGCTTATGTGCCCCTGGTGGTGGACCTTGGTACTGCATGTTGTGTCAACAAAGCTCTTTGGCTCCACACACGCACCCCCACCCACACAACCCCAACACACACCCCCACCCACACAACCCCAACACACACCCCCACACAACCCCAACACACACCCCCACCCACACAACCCCAACACACACCCCCACCCA
>JAQMYJ010000016.1:23217121-23237570 GCA_030014305.1 Clarias laeviceps
TCCACACACACACACACACCCATCCACACACACACACACACCCATCCACACACACCCATCCACACACACCCATCCACACACACCCATCCACACACACACACACACACATCCACACACACACACACACACATTAACAAAAGTAATTAATCGATCAGTTAAATCAGTAAGAATCACCACACTGTGTTGGACCCACCAGGACTGGACCTGAAGATTCCTGCTGTAAAATAACCTTTAAACTCTCGACTCATTACTCAGTTAGTCGTGTCACTAAAAGGAGCCACAGTGGAGAACTTTAGTGGAGTTTTGTGAGTGTAGAACAGAAACCTGGATTCTTTTATAAATATTTGTGCTATAAATCTATTCTATAAAATAATAACTCAATAACCTCGTTTAAACACTCAGCATCCTGTTACAGCACATGTTTCAGGATGTTTGATTAAGATAAACTCTAAAAAGTGTGTGTGTGTGTGTGTGTGTGTGTGTGTGTGTGTGTGTGCGTACTGACTGTGGGAAAAGCGCTGTGTGATGGGGGTTCCGGGATATGGGTAGGTGCGACTCTCCCACTGGATGTTCCCTTCCTGAACGGCCCTCAGGAAACCATGGTAACACTGATACGCCACACCTGCACACATCAAAGCACACGGTGACACTTTGAAGACTTCTAAAGACATCATTAACACCTTTAACTGACACGTCTGAACCTTCACACACAATGACGTCTGTGATGTCTTCGGACACACCGACTCTCTGTCTCTTACACTCTCCGTCTTATCAATTCAAAAGTGCCTTTAATGCTGTCTTTCTCTCCCTCTGTCTGTGTCCTTTTATCTGTCTCACATACTCTCAGTCCATCTTTCTTCCTGTTTCTCTCATGCTCTCCTTATGTGTCCCAATCTTTTTAAGTGTGTGTGTGTGTGTGTGTGTATATGACCTCCTCCCTTTCTCACTATTTTTCTTCCTCTCTTTATACACTTCAATATTCCTGTAACCCCCCCCCCCCCCTCCCCGCTCACCTTTGATGAGGCGGTACCACTGTTTGCACACCAGGGCGGCAGTCTTGTGCTCCTGATATGGGGACAGGAAGGACAGGATGTACTCCAGGACCTCCTCGGGCAGCTCGCCCATGTCTCTATGGCAGCTTTTCCCAGGATGCTTTGTGCAGTTTGAGGTGCTCGCTGTCTCCACTTGCGTGCCCTGGGCGTCAGTGTTGTGCCCTGTCGCGCCGGCGTCCTCGGTGTCCATTGCAATGAAGCAGGTGTCCTCGCTGTCGGAGGAGCGAGACATGCTGCCTGTTGGGTGGAGAGGTGAAGAGGAGTCAGACTGTAAAACTCAAAACGGATTACATCACAGAAAGACACGTTCACGATGATGTGTTTAAACCGCCAGAATCGCTCGCTCTCGCCTGGGCGATAAGGACAAATAAGGTTTCTTTCTTTCTGAGGTGTTGCTGATCATCTTTAGATCTCCTGGAGAGGACGTAACCCTAGTGCCGTGGTAGATATCGTGTCAGGACATTTTTTTTTGCCCCATCACTCAGTACAGTAACTGCACCACACACACACACACACACACACACACAGACGGGAACCTGATCTCAGCTCATCCTCTTACTCAGAAACCACCCAGATATATATATCACTTTGGGTTTTTTTTGGGAGGGACTTTTTGCAATTCTGCATGAACTTCAGTTGCAGTTTCGATCACAGTGTCATGACAGTATTAAAAAACACAAGCAACCAGTGAACACTAAACACGCTCGTGTCCGTCATATCCACCCCTGTTCCCCTGTTCCCCCCTGGCTCAGTCAGGTTCCAGCTGCAGGAGAGATAATAAAGCCAGTCATCTAACAGAACTCTCCTATACACTCTACACACACACACACACACTCCTCACTGAGATCCCGACCCTCGCTCATGTATTCCTATTGTAGGCTAACTGAAGAAGCTAGTCAGCTAACGGTGCACTTCTTACACAAACACCGCACGCGGAAAGCGTCTCCGTAAACAGCTCCAATATCCGTTTATTACGTCCGGAACGCGGTCCTGTGAGACACCGTGTGAAATAAAGTCAGGTGGAGAACGGTATAAAAGCCCCTCAGTAGGCTAACCTGCCGGTGCTAGCATGAAGCTAACGGACCCGCAGACAGACACTGCTTCTCTTCACAGTGCTAACTCGCTGGCTAGCTTCGCACATCTTCTTCCCTGCTTAAGTTGTGTTTGGACTGGTTTCTACTCTACATCGTGTCTTGTCGGATTACCGGCGTGTGTGTGTGTGCTCCTTTTGCGCGTCCCGCCGTGTGCTCTGCTCGCTGCCGCTTGCTGGTCCTCTTTATCAGCTCCTGCTGCTGCTCTCCAGACTCCAAACATCCGCCATCTTCCTCCCTACAGCAGCAGCTTACGCATGGGCGCGGGGGCGCGCACGTAACGCCCTCCTCAGCGGCCTTCGGCGCGTTCTGGAGGATTGCGCGCGCTCGCGCTCGTGCCCTCTTAGTCATGACGTGCAAAAACACAAAATAAACGATATAAAATGAACGCAATAAAGAATGAAAACAACAAAAATCCTGAGTCGCTTTAATTGTCAACAATGCATACTTATGCTAGTTAAATAAAAAAAATCCTTCCCATCATTAATATCTTCTTTAATGTGATTAATATAGTTATCTGTACACTTGTGATTCTATAAATATCCAGATTCAATATTATGTTCCCTGATTTTGTTACACTTTTAAACCTTTAAAAAAGTTGAATAATGATAATAATAATTAATTGTAGGCCATTCCTTATAACATTAGTTTTTTCACTTAAAAGAGTAAAATTGTAAATCATTTAAACAATGAACACTTCAAATACAAGAGCATTTAACAACATTTAACTTCAAATTTAATTAAAAACAAAGCTACATTGTTACTGAGCAGCGCGTATCTCTGACATCCACCATTATTAATTCAATTCAATTCAATTTTATTTATAAAGTGCTTTTAACACTGGTTATTGTCACAACGCAGCTTTACACAATCAAAAGAAATGATGGAAGTTCGTATGAAACGTGAGTGTTTATGAATCAGAATGATCAGATCGTCCCTGATGAACGAGCCGAGACGGTGACGGTGCTGAGGGAAAAACAACAGACTCAACAGGGAACCCATCCTCATCTGGGTGAGAACGGATTGCAGGGATTGATCTGCACTCATACTGTGTGTTAGAAATTATTATTTCTAAATAAACTTAGCAAATAATTCACTCCTACTACACAGGATGAAAATGTATAAATAGTTCAGACTGCGCCACCTGTAGGATTATAAAGAACCAGTGACGTTTTTTCCGCCTCAAAAATCTCACAGCTGTGCGTGTGTGCGGTTTCTAACGCACTTGATTTTCAACAAGTTCACGCTCACAGGGTTTTGAGACAGGTGTAAGCGTAACAAACACAACTGGAAATTTGTAGGTTACAAATATCCTTCACACAATTACATTATCTGGCACTACAAAGATATAAAATGTATAAAAAGGAGTCTATTTTTTTACAATAATTGGATGGAAGTTCGTATTATGTTTGTAAGACAATTACCATCTTACAGGTTATTGGACACCTCAGCTGCTAAAATTTACTCCAACTGCAAGGAAAATATGATCGGTCTTCTTGAATGAAGTTTTAACACTGCCTTCTTTCTCTGGTTTCAGACAGGAAGTAAAAATTATATGGACAAAATTTCCTCTAGTAAAAACAGAAATGCTAGAAAAAAACTGTTAGCTTAATTAACCAATATAATGTATTTTTTGAGTATTACTTGTTTTTAAATTGTATTTCTTAATTTTTATTTATTATTAAAATCATGTATTCATGTATTTGTGAGTGGATGTGTTTGAATCAGCCATCAGCCTTTTATCACCTGATCATCAGCAGGTGTACAGACCTCTGTTAAAGCAGAGGTTTTGGCACTTTGCTTGTCTGGAGCATTCAGGTGTGTGTTAACACAAAAATTAACACAATGTCAAGAGGGAAAGACATAAGCAATGGTCTTAGAGAAGCAATTTTAGCCTCACATCAATCTGTACAGGCTTATAAAACCATTTCCAAACAATTTGGATTTCAGCGTTCAGTGAGAAAAATGATCGTCCCAGCACATTCACCCAGAGGTCAGTCCGTGCAGCGCTCAGAAAAATACAAAAAAAAAACTAAGAGCTACATCTCAGACCCTACAGGCCTCACTGAGCTTGTTAGATGTTAAAGTCCATGACAGCACAATTAGATGAAGACTGAAAAGGTATGGTTTGTTTGAAAGGGTTCCCAGGAGAAAGCCTCTTCTGGCTAAACCAGAAGGCTTCTGGAAGAATATCCTCTGGACAGATGAGACCAACATGGAGTTGTTTGGCCTTAATGCCCAGCATGAGTTTTGGAGAGAAACCAACAGCATTTCAGCAGAAACATCTCATACCCACTGTGGAGCACGGCGGTGTAGGGGTGATGATTTGGGCTTGTTTTTGCAGGCGCAGGACCTGAGCACCTTTCAGTCAATAAAAGGCAAGTGTGAGGCCATCTGTTGTACAGCTACTGGGTCATGCAACAGGACAATGGTCTGAAATACATCCACATTAGGAATGGATGAAAAATTAAAAGAATCAAGATTCTGGAATGTTTAAATCTTAAGAGATCTGTGTATATAACGAATGCCCAAAACCCTTATAAACTGAAGCAATGTTGTGAAGAAGAATGGACCAAAATTCCTCCACAACAATGTGACAGACTAATAAAGTCATGCTGAACGTTTTTTAAAACATAAATTGCACTGCCAAACTAGTTTTGCTGCCCTCTAGCGGCTGTTTCTGTAAAAAAAAAAAAAGTATGCGAAAGAGTGGAGCAGTAGTGCAGTAGTGCTGACTTGATGAAACCACAGTTTACCAAAAGATTCAGTCCTAGAAGCGAGGCTTTTATTCGGAGCTTCTGATTCAGACGTAACAATACTAGTGTGCAGGGCTTTTTTTTATTTGTTAGCCTGTGTGGCTAAGTAGCTGTTAGCTCTGAGTAACCATGGAGGATGAAGACGTGTCGGATAACTGGGAGGAAGCTGCGGATAGTGGAGTAAGAAAAGGGAGAAGAGTGTTTTGCTCACAGCGCCATGAGCGTGTAGTGTGTGTGGATTCTCACAGGCCTGACTTCTTAATCATCATAACAACTAACTATTGTTAGCATCTGTTGCTTAGCTGAGATTAGATTAACTACTATTCAGAGTCTCTGAGCTATAAAACACGACTTTTGAACAACACTTTAAGTATTTGTATCCGCATAGTTGTGGATTGTTTTCGTACTTACTACATATTTATGGTATTTTTGTTGTGTGAATGTTGCCTATGCTAGCCATCGGTTTAAGCTAACTGGCTAATGATAGTGTAAGAGGGAGTCCCCGGGTCCTAAAGGGAGTCGTGTCACGTGTGTTTCTCTCTGCAGGAGATCGAGAGGCGACTTGAAGCGAAGCTGAAAATCAGTCAGAAGTCTGAGTGAGTGTCTCTGTCTCACACCTTCAAAGCGCACAGAGCGATTATACACAGGTTTATCGGTGTAGTCGAGCGATGTGTTGTGGGTTTAAAACGATTCATTTAAAAGAATCGATTCGCGGGCACGAAAGAATCGGATCAGCGTACATGACGCATGATGAATCGATTCGTTCGTGCCCGCGAGTCGATTCATTTGAATCATTTATCAAACTGTATACTGTAAATGTAATAAAAAAATAATAATTAATATTTTAGCCTATAGGATTACACTAATTATATATATACACATGTTTTTATGAAGTATATATATATTTATATTTATATACAGCTCTACATTTACGGAATTTAATGCGTTTAATCTTAAGGTGAAATTTCGTATTGTGAAACGCATGAACCCATCAAAAAATAATGGGAAATAAATAATTTCCATACGAATACCCCAAAATACTACTAATATTACCAATTTCTCACACTAAAATTATGTGTTTACATGTAAATCCAATCAAAACATTTAGAAAAGACTTGTAAATGAAGTGAATATATGAAATAAATAGACATTAAACCTCACTTAACCTTTCTTTATGAATCCTCTTGGCACCAGCTGCTTTAAAAAACAATCTAAAGGCCTTTTTCTTCTTGCTACCGTCCTTGATGACGTTCTTGGGACCCCTGGTGCTACGTCTTCACTAAAAAAAAGAATTTGTGGCTTTCCACTGATGCAAAAACATCTCCCAGACGTACATGCAGTACTTAGCCGGCGTCTGGTTCGGTTTGTTCACATGCAGAAACAAATTTCTTTAAAAATTTTAGTTAGAAAATTCATGCATTTGTATCCCGAGCTAGCACTGTATATTATTATGTAATATTAAAACAAATGATATGTAAGTCTAAAGTGCTTTTAGGTTTTAACACACACAAACTGTTTATTCAGTGTTCGACTTCGGGCCATGTTTACGTCCTGTTTCTGCTGTCTGGATGAACCCTAATCTCTGTTCCTCGTCAGGAGTGTACCTGTGAAGACGGGTGTAGTGATCCAGGACGAGTCCCTGCCCGCCGCCCCGCCTCCCCAGATCCGTATCCTGAAGCGTCCTCCCAGTAACGGCGTCCTAAACTCACCGGGCGCGAGCGCTCGACCCACACAGCAACCCAAATCTCTGAAACAGAGAGAGGCCGAGTACGCCGAGGCCCGGAGGAGGATTCTGGGTAGCGCCAGTGCTGAAGAACCCGTTCGGGAAAGGGAGGACTCGGACAGGTGAGACACAGTAGTTTAGTGAAGGGTTTTCTCATGAGTTTTGCTGTGATCTGATCGTGATAGTGTGTCATTGTGTCTGGTTTTATTGTGCTTCGATGTAGCTGTAGAGTTTCTCAGTGCTGCAGATACAACATTTTAAAAAGGTATTCTTATTTTAATATTGTAATTCCTTATATATAGGAAAAATTATAGATTTTAAAATGCATTTTAAACGCTGTCCAGAGAGCCTTTGTAAACAAACTGGGTGTAAATGTGTGTGTACAGCAGCACTGGACGTCACCTGTAACACTACATGTGGTTCCTCCAGAGTCTCGAGAGTCTCTGTGTTTCTGCTTTTGCCATATTTTTCATTTATACTTTTATTTTTTATTTTTTTCCCAGATCAGCGACAGACCCTCTCCAGACGAGCAGTAACGTTATTCGGCAGCCCCGGGGACCGGACGGCACTGCAGGGTTCCGCCTCAGCAGATAGAGAGACAGTGAGCGTCGAGGACATAAAGAAAACCAGAGTCTCTTCGGTCGCCCGTCCCCACTTTTCAGTTTGAGAGAGGGACGACGCCATGACCGCGTGATCGCCGTCTCAGTGCGTTCGCTCCGAGTCTCTCAGAAAAACTCGCTGAGGTCCAGGCAGGAATCACTGCAGTGTTAGAACGCAGGTTCAAAGCGCCTTTGTCCTGCTCAAACAAAAATTTTAAGGGAACAGTTAGAAATTATGGTAAAACACAGAATTAAGCTTCAGGGATGTCAATCTGTCCAACCACACGTTCAGTCTCAGGGGGATGGAGGAGACACCCGGAGACCGCAGCGACCCAGCAGCAGAACCGGAGGAGGAACAGGAGGAGCACAGTGAGAGCTCTACAGAAAGCCCTCCAGCAGGATACCGGTGCGCGTGTTTCTGACCAAACACAGGGTGGCATGAGGCTCGCAAAGCATCCAGTAGGACCTGTGTTCACAGCCCACCACTGGCACCTCATTCAGGTTCACACTGAGAACGTGTGACAGACGTGAAGGAGTCAAAGATTCTGGAGATGGCGTGGTCCAACATTGTGGTGCCTCTAACAGCGGGTTGACGGTGGGTCAGTGATGGTCCAGAGGGACGCGCAGAGCGTCGTGTCATAGCTAACGGAGCCCGTCCTGCTCGGAGGTACTGGAGGAAATCCTCATAGAGATCAGACCTGCAGGGGGCACTGATGGAGGAGGACCGGTGGAGGACGAGGCCCAGCCTCATGCGGTCAGGCTGGTCAGACACTGTCTGGTCCTCGTGTCTGCTCCAGGTCTGATGGGAGACACCGTCCACCGACTCATCATGTCCGGGCGTGGTCGGGTCAGGAGCGCGTAGTTCTGAGTCACGTTACGAGTTGCCAGTGTGGTTTTGAACACAGCCCTCCACTGACCATTATGTCGTTGATTGTTATCAGGACACGAGGCAGATCTGAACCAGATTAAACAGCAGCAGCCCTTTAACTTTAAAATAACTTCCATACAAGAGGTTTATAATGTAGATCTTCACCTATCAGGCTCGTGGTTTAAATGCGTGTTTTAAAATGTGTGTGTGTTTGTGTTTATTAGTACTGTAGAACTCTTTTGTTTCTGATCTTTCGACAGACACATCATGGTTTGTATAACTCCAAACGATTTATGAGTCTCAGACTTGTTTTCTGTGTACGAGAACAAACCCAAACCGAACCAGCCCCGAACCCAGTACTGCAGCAAAAATGCTCTTTGTGAAGGTACGAGATAATTACAACACAGACAGATTACATTTAGAAATGTACACAAGCAGAAGTATTGCTGAAGGTCACATGGTGGACCTCTATCAAGCTGGTGGGGGATTTTCCCCGTCTTTATCAGAGAGCAGTTCACCATCACCCCACACACAGGTTCGTCCTGTTTTTCGTCTGAAGCCGCACTTCCTTCAGTCAGAGGCAGGTGTTATTCTGCACACAGGAAGTTGCCTCTGCAGAAATTTCCACAAGCCTCTTTCACTTCCTTAAACTCACCTAAAACTAACAACATATTGATTATTAAGTTTTTTTACCACCCACTGTCACTAAGGTTATCTGTAGATCTCTGTGATGGAGATCAGAGAAAGGAGCAGGTTTCAGTAACTGAAGAACCCTGAGAACCCTCCCGTGGTGTGTGTGTGTGTGTGTGTGTGTGTGATGTGTAATCCAGGTGTGGTGGTGATGCGTCAGGAGGTGATCTCTAATAAACACACACTGTATGTAGGGTTAGTGAGGACGCACAGGCAGTAATTAAGTCCTTCAGGAGGATCTGTGCTTCGGTCGAAGTGTTTATTTTCCCACAATTCTCTGCCTTAATTACAGCGTGCTGTCTGATGTCGTCTTTACTGAATGTTAAGAAAAAAAAAATCATCCTGGAGTTTTATCTTTTTCTGTCATGGATGTTCTTTGTTTTATGTCATTAAATGATTTGATTAGCCTTGTGCATTCATTCAGTATGTGGTTTAAAGTTTGTGCACCCCTGACTATCACCACCATCACCATGTGGTTCTTCTCCAAACTGCTACCATTTAGTTTGATGCACACAGTCTCCATGTGGTGTAGCATTATAGTCACCCTGCAGTGGAATTTAGAGGAACTAACAAAACCCTGATCCAGCATGACGAGGGCCGCGTGATCTCCACAAAGCCAGCTCCATGAAGATAAGTGTGTGTGAAGAGTGTGTGACCAAACTGAACCATCAGCTTTAGGATAAACTGGATGAATTGTAGCTTCCTCGGAATTCCAACATCAGCACATGAGCTTACTCTAATGTTCCTGTAGAGGGTGTGACTAAACACAAACACACACACACATCTAGTGGAGATGCATTATAACAGAACAGAGGGACAGGGGAATCTAAAACATATCCATTACAGGGTACAGGAGGAAACCCACCAACCATGGAGAGAACATTTCCACACACACACACACCCCGAGGTGTAAACCGCAGCCGGAACCTGGAGGTGCAATGCGACAGTGCTAATCACTACGCCACCGTGCCGCCAAACACATGCAATTAAATATTATTTATATACAACTTTATATAGCAGTGGTCATTATTGCAAAGCAGCATTAAAGAATCAAAAAGAAAATGGACAAATGAGTTTGAAATGTGTGAGAAAATATGTATAAATCAAAATAAAACATGGTCAGGGGTGCACATACTTTAGCTCATATAGTGCAGCTTTTGTGTCTTAATTATTAGACACAAAAAAGTAATATAATTATTAATTAGGAATCTACTAGCTATTCACATAAATTAAATTTTAAGTGATTATTTGATTGTAGGATGTTTTATTTATTTGCTTAACTCTTAAATGTTTGACTTGTAAAAGAACTTTATAAGTTTTGGCCCCCTGTATGATCTATGCTTATAGGAGATTTCGTAAAACTTAAACTGAGTACACAGAAGTTACAGAGAAACGGGATGTTTCAGGCGTCTAAGTGCTTCTAAACCAGTCAGTCAAAATATGTAGTCATTTATTACATATAAAAAATAAAATTTGCAGTAATAATAACAATATAGAATCCTGTATAGACGGTGGAGACAGGACTTTTATTTTGTACTTTCTGCCCCTCGCTGTTAGACCGGAAGTGCTCCGCACACTTCCTCCCTGCTGTTGCTCAGGTGAGCTGTCCGAAAGTTTGTGAGAACAGCAGGATGGCGGACGACACTTACGAGTCGATTCTCTGCGTTAAGCCGGAGGTGCACGTGTACAGGATTCCTCCGCGCGCCTCTAACCGGGGGTATCGGTGAGTACGGAACGGAACGGAAAGGAACGACTTTAATAACGACACTTTTCCCACTTCACCGGGGGAGCGCGAGCTCGTTTATACGGATGTCAAAGTTCCGGGAAGATCATACATATGCTAATTAATCGAGTAATAAACACAGTGATTGGGTCGCTTTGGCACAGTTTACGGGAGAAATTTGCATAACGGCATATTTCAAATAAAACGAAGGAGCTGCTAGTGACTGGAAGTTTCCAGGACTTTCTGTTAGCATGTTGCTAATTACTGTTTATCTTGACACGAAGTAGTCAAGAGGTGGTCAAAATCAGGCGTTTACAAGATTTCGTCATATTTATATCTTGTGAGTGAGTGAGTGAGTGTGTGTGTGTGTGTGTGAGTGAATGTGTTAGTTTTAAAAATGAATTCATCCGAGACCAAATCGGGAACTGACGGTTTATGGCACGAGACCTGACGGAGTACGGTGTCCCGGATGTCCAGAGAGGAGGCGCCGACACAAAACCCGTTTATTAATATTTAATAATGTTAATGAGCTAAAGGCTAACAGAGCTGTTTATCAGTATTATTAAGTCATAAAAGATAAATAAAAAAATACAAACATAAAAAAGTAATTTAAACGGGTTTTCATTAGAATTTTACAGTTAAAAGTATACTTTATAAGTTTCTTTATATACACAGTATGATGATAATGTCTTTTTTCCCCTATAAATTAAGCCGATTTGTATCACTGACCCATCATTAAATATAATACACATATTTTAATATCATGACATGAACAGTTCACACAAGCTGCATGACCGAGTGTGTTTAGTAGTGTGTGTGTGAGTGTGTGTGTGTGTGTTCATGTTCATATCCTGCCTGTAAGTGTAAACTTGACAGGTATATAAAGTGTTTATAGACTGTACAGTCAGGTGTGTGTGTGTGTGTGTGAGACCCTGTGTCGCTTTAATGTGATTAGTGTGTGAATTGTGTCGCACAGTGCTGCTGACTGGAAGCTGGAAGAGCCGGCGTGGAGTGGCCGCATGAAGATCACCGCCAAGGCCAAAACCGCCTTCATCAAACTGGAGGACAGGAACACAGGTTCGGCTTCTCTGTGTGTGTGTCTGTCTACGTGTCTGTCTACGTGTCTGTCTACGTGTCTGTCTACGTGTCTGTCTACGTGTCTGTCTACGTGTCTGTTAGGATCTGTCTGTGTCTGTCTTGGTGTATACAGTAAGTTCCCTACATATGACCATTCGAGTTACAAACTTTCGAAGATACGAACAAGAATTCGCGCATGTCTAGTTGCGGAAGTTAGATCACATGTCCAACGTACATTGTCATGTATGCGCAGCGTGTATCCCAGCATGTCCGAAAGTGAACATAAAAGCAGCAGCGATGAAGCTGATAATGCTAACAATCGCAGAGCAATAACGATGGAGACGAAAGTAAAAATAATTGAGAGAATGCAGCGAGGTGAAAAGAAGGCAAACATCGCTCGTTCTTTTTACAAGAATCGGTCAACCATCAGCTCGACTCTAAACAACATGGAACATGTTAGTTTTATACTGTGTATAGCCAAGTCTGTTACTTAGACAATGTTTGTTGAACTTACAAACAAATTGGACTTATGAACAAGCTCTCGGAACAGAACTCGTTCGTATGTTTGGGACATAATGTATTTGGATCTGTCTCTGTGCATGTGTGTCTCTGTGTTTGTGCATCTTTTTGTGTGTTTGTGCCGCTCTACCTGTCTCTGTTTCTGTGCGTGTGTGTGTTTATCTACTCATGTGTCTGCATATCTGTGAGTGTGTATTTATAACTTGGTTGTCTGTGTGTGTTTGTTCAGGGGAGCTGTTCGCACAGGCTCCAGTGGATCAGTACCCCGGTGCGGCTGTGGAAGCTGTCACAGATTCCAGTCGCTATTTTGTGGTCAAGATTGAGGACGGGAACGGTAATAACACCATCAGTAATGTGTGCTGTCACTCTGTGTGTTATTATAAATAACGTATGTTACGTTAAGCTGTTTGTTTTTGCAGTTCCAGTGTAATTAACATCATCTCGTTGTGTTTCAGGACGACACGCGTTCATCGGGCTCGGCTTTGCTGACCGCGGAGACTCGTTCGACTTTAATGTGGCACTGCAGGATCATTTTAAGTAAGAGAACACTGAGTGTATAAAACACACACATTTAGTTGTGTCATAAGCAACATGACTACAAGCGAACAGTGCTTAAAAGCACGTAAACTCCGTTAATCAGATCGATGCTATACAGATCGTCTGTTGTGTAGATATTGTGTAATGTTGTACATGTACACATTCTGCTGGTGGCTTCTTCCACCTGTGAGACGTGGCGGCTCCGCCCATGATTACATCACTGCGTCCAGTGGCGAATGGTGTTTTAAAAGCGAGGTTTACAGGCTTGACCTGTGTGTGACTTGTGCAATTCTCTCTGTGTGTCTCTCAGGTGGGTGAAGCAGGAGGGTGAACTGGCCAAGCAGGAAGCCAGTCAGAGTGCAGCTCCCAAACTAGACCTGGGCTTTAAAGAGGGACAGACCATCAAGATCAGCCTCGGGGTGAGAGAGAGACAGACAGAGACCTCACTGTTTTTTGACACTTTTGGGGATTTTAATTTTCCTTTTTTAAAACAAGATAGAGAAAATTGTGTTTACAAGGTACATTCAAGTCAAAGCGGGACTTTTGATTGTACAGAATAACAGATCGCAGCACTGAGAGTAAAAACTCCCTTTATTTCTGTATATAATCCCCTGATACACTAATGCACTTATCCCAGTGTTTCACTAGAGCTTGGACACCATCAAGGTAGAAAGTTTTTTTACGTACGCCGGAGCCATGATGGGACCACCTGTCTAAATCACGTCTGAAACGCCGGCCTCCCAGGAACTCCTTTAATGGCGATCCCAAACATGTAGAAATATCTTGGAGTGAGTTGAGGACTGTACGGGGGACGTGGCGATAACTCCCAGCTGAGCTCCTGTAATGTACGAGTGGTGTTGGGGAATGAGTGTGTGAACAGTTCACACAGACAGATGTGTCACGTAGGCAAGTTGGCGACGGTGATATTCATGGATCAGGCGTTCCACTCGCTGAATGTTCACGGGAACGACTCTGAGCCAGGCTCGTCATTCACGGACGTCATTCCAGCCTTTTTTTAAAACGTTTGCATCATTTAAATGTTTTACTGCGGCTCAGAGTCTCGTCACCGTGCTTTTGTAAACAGCAATCGTTTTTACTACTACATTCTCCAGAAAGTTCATCAAAAGTCCCAGTTTGACTTGAACGGCCCTTGTAAATTGGTTGCAAAAAGACGTTATCTATAGAAATGTTGTATTAACACTGACAGGAGATCAGAGGCCAAATTATACACACCACTGAAACACTCTTACAAACTCTCTCTCTCTCTCTCTCAGAATATAAAGAAGAAGGACGCAGCAGGAGTTAAGTCACGTCCCGCTGGCGCTGGGGCACTGCTCCCACCCCCTCCTGGAGGGAAAAGTGGCGGACTCCTCTCTCCTCCTCCTGTCTCCGCCCACCAGACCCCGGCACCCACTCAACCGAGTACAGGTAATATTCATTAAGGGAATTCTGTACAAGTGACTGAAGTGTGTCCCCTCACGTGTCCTGCTCTAAACAAACTGATCAGTAGGACGTCCCTGGAAGTGTCCTAAAGAATATTGGATATTACACTTGTATTCAGTATTTCAGATCTTCGTATCGCTCCACAGTAACAGGGCCGCAGTGTAGCTGCAGTCTGTCATTCCACCCACACAGGAGACACGCCTTCTATCTAATTGGAGAGGGAAGTGGAATCAGGCGTGTCTCCTGATTGACTGGAATGAAATCACCCCAGACCTGTGTGTGTAAGACTGAACAGCCCTGATGCCTACACCATCACAGTGATATCGTCTCTCTCTCTCTCTCTCTCTGCAGGGATGTTGCTGGATTTTGGTGCTCCGGCTCCTCAAACTCAGCCGTCTCAGGACCTGTGGGGGGATTTCACTGCTGCTGGATCAGGGTCAGTATCAGCACCATGGAGGGGGGGGAGAGAGCGAGGGAGTGTATGAAGGAGTGCGTAAGGGGAGTGAGGGAGTGTATGAATGATTGAGTAAGCGAATAAAGGAGGGAGCGAGAGAAAGGAATAAAGAGTGAGGGAATGAATGAGGGAGTGAGAGTGTTAAGGAGGGAGGGAGTGAATGAAAGAGTGATGGAAAGGGGAGTGAGCAAGTAAAGGATTGAGTGAGTTGAAGGGAAGGAGGGAGACCTGGGGGAGGGGAATGAATGAGTGAGGGAGGGAGTGAATAAGTGTATGAGGAAGGGAGCAAGTGTGGGAGTGAGTTTTGTCATCATTAGGGATGTATTATAGCAGGTATATTGCCATGTATTAAGATTGATTGATTGTGTTTGATGTTTCTTTTTCTCCGGTTTAATAACTTTCATTTAATTATTAACTTACTGTAATGTTTATACGAGACCCAAAGTGGATTTTATACATTGATGAAATGAACAGCGACCAGACAGTAGTGAAGGGAATCACCAGGAGCCGCACGATACCACGATCATCACGATACCTGGGTGCGATTCTGTAATGGAAAAATCCTGATTCGATATAAATCTGACTTCATTAAAATTATAAATAAACTCTGCAAATAATCCTCTCCTACCACATGGTGCTGTGCTGCCTGAATAGTTTAGAGCACACCACCTGCAGGATTATAGAGGAAGTGCAACATTGCACCACATCAAATGCAAACATGTATAAATAAATAATTTTATTTGAAGAAATCAGTTTTGGAGTCACTGTAGCAATACAGGAGTTAAAGAATCGTGATGCATCTCTGAATCTTTTTTTTTTTCCCTCATCGCTGCTAAACAACAACATAATTGTGAGCATTAAATCTGACACGTGATTTTGATGTATTGCAAAAAATTATATTAAGTTGTTGTTAATAATAATAATAATAATAATATAGTAGTTGATGTATTTTTTTCTCATTATTTCAGAGCCTTTGTGTCTTACTACAGAACAATAACTAAAATCTCCCAAGTGCAATTGATGTTTGTTTTTTCTTTCATCATCAGATTGACCTGAATGTTTTGTGATTGTTGTTTACTAACTAAATATTATTATTATTATTATTATTATCATATATTCTGTGCTATTAAATGAGAAATCTCTCTCTCTGTCTGCAGCACGTCTCAGGAAACTGTGAAACCAGGATGGGTGCAGTTTTAATTGTGTGAACGGGTACTTGTGTGTGAGGGCAGGAAGACACACACACACACACACACACACACACACACACACACACACACCCTTGTTTGCCCTCAGAGAGTTTGATGAAAAGCTGGAGAGACAACACAATGAAACCTGAGATGTCTCACTCTCTCTTTCACTCACACACACACACACACAGATTTATAGTGAGTTGTGTCACAAGCACACATTTTGAGCTCACTGAGAACATTCCACTTATTTTTGCGTAGGAAAGTATTCTTAAAGTGTATTGTGTTTGTTTCTCCTGCAGTGAGATCTGCTTTTATCTTTTATCTATCGCTTTATTTTTCTCTTCATTAACGATAATGTTGTTTACTTTTGCGCTTTTACTCGGTGCGTCGTGTTACGAGTGAAAGTGTGTGTAATCCTCTCTCAGAGCTGAGGGCTGTACCATGATGAATGCGTCTGTTCTGTGGGATTTGACCTCACGTCCTTCAGGTCACTAGAATAGCGCCCCCTGTCCTGGGTCTCACTGGTGTTTTTTGGGTTTTATACACTAGCTGGTCTGAATTCCTTCATTTGGGGCGCGTGAAGGAACCAGTGATTAAATAAGGAAGCGTTTTATTTGTAACAGTAATGTTTAAAGCAGCGGGTTGTACAAAACAATGGATCTATTTTATAGTGTTACTTTCCTTTTACTGCTAAAAACTCTGCAACTCTCTAAATGCATTCACTCAGAAATCTCTGAATGTCTGTGGAGGTTTTTTCTTCCATAAACACACACTTTATGATCCCGTTCTGGAATCACTGTCTGTACTGTGATCACCTTTAAAGCGCTTAATCTCTTCACAAGTGCCTTTAATCATAGAAACACATGTATAAAATGTAAAGCAACACTTTTATTTGTAAATAAAATCTTTTTTCCCCTTTTTTCCATCACTCGATTGTCATGTGTTTTGATCTCTTTAGACGACGTTGCAACGTGTTACAGGTATAAAGTCTGTTTATTACTATACGAGTTCTGATTGCGTGCCGTCAGCACCCTGAAGAGGGAACGTTAACGCATCATTAAACCAGAACCTGACGCTTGACGACCCGGTGTGTGTGTGTGTACGAGTTGCTCTGTTATACTTTGTTGAAATGGTGTGACGGCTCTGAAACACCAGTTCGGCTCGTTTGCCAATTACACTGATCATAGCATTATGACCACCTGCCTCATATTAAGTACATCCCTCTTTTGCCACCTTAACAGTGATTCACTGTGTTCTGACCTCTTACTATCACAACAAGCATTAAGGGCCAAATTGTAATGTCTAGACAACTCCAAAACTGCAGCTCTTGTGGTTTGTGTCCCAGGCTGCAGTGGTCCAGACCTACCAATAGGGAGGAGAACCGGGGACAGTGTCATGGGTGGACAAGGCTCACTGATGCACATGGGGAGTGAAGGCTGGCCCGTGTAGTCTGATCCAACAGAAGCGCCATAATGTAGCTCAAACTGAGGAAAAGATTAATGCTGGCTCTGATAGAAAGGAGTCAACAATATTAGGCAGGTGATCATAATGTTAAGGCTGATCAGTGTTTGTCTGTCACTCCTTCCTCCTGTCTGGTGTCGTTTCACCTCAGCCAAATTAGGAGGAGCTAAAGACTGAGGAAAGGAAATCTGGAGGCTTTATAACATGATAAAGGAGATAAGGAGTGTGTGATGCGGACACTGAGACGTGCCATGATATACGCACAAAACTAGCAATAAACACCTATAGCACAAAAAAAAAAGTTCGCCTCTAGGGGGCGTCTGACATCTGATTCATTTCAGATAAGAATTCTAAACTGCGGTAGACTTTCGAGGTGTTAAACCAGAGTACGATTGAAAAGTGTTTAATAATGATAAAAACATCACAACCAGATATTTATGGACCTTCCTCTCCTCCGTCTGGTGCGCATGCGTAAGCAGCGCCGCGGGTCCGTGGGCTGTGCAGACGCAGATGCAGTCGCAGACCCCGTGTCTCTCGGAGGAGGAGCCCAGCGCTCGGCTGCGCTAGCGAGTCTGCGCAGACTGTCCTCCACAGACACCAGCTGAGGGTAAACCCTGCTCTCCATCCTGCGCAGACGAGTGTTCATGGTGCGCCGCAGGGCTCCGAGTTCCCGCCGCAGCATGTCGAAGCCTCGCTGCTGCTCCTCCAGCATCGCCGGATCGCCCGGCTGGTCGTGTCGCCGCCACTGTGTGGCCTGAACAGAGTCCTCCACCTCCACCTCTATCTCTGCCCCGCCCATTGCCTCCGCCTTCTCCATCTCAGCCCACACCGGCTCTGGTTTGGGTCCCGACATGGTGTCGACCTGCCGAGCTGGAAAAGAGCGAGATGCTCATTTATTACTCTCACATAAGTATTAAGACAGGAAACTTTATTCGGGGTTTAATTAAAACTTTTATGACCTGCATACTCACCTGAATTAAAAAAATAATAATTTGGCCAACATGTTAGAAGTTAAACTCTGATGTTTGCCATCATGAGCTTTTAGTAGTCGTCACTAGGATTATTTTGAACAACAGCAATACAACAACAAAATAACAACGGGAACAACAATAGTTTGTGACATCACTGGCAATCTGTGATACGTTTGGACTTAGAAATCTGAATAAAATTATATGATCTATTAAAATGTATTATCCACAATAATGTAAGAAGACAGCTGCACCTGTATTGTAACAGACATCACCTCAAATTAACATCAAAGCGTCAAGCGATTAAAAAATAATCTAATTAATTATAAGCTCTGTGATTAATTAATCTAAATTAATCACACGTCAATTTTGTCTGGGAAAATATTTAAAATAATGCAGTTCGAATGAATTTTGCCGTGTCATCTCGGGTCACTCTTTTCTGCGTCGTGAAGCTGCTGGACTTTGGACACAGTTGTGCTTCTCGATGGCAGTTTGTAAGTTTTGTCAGGAGATTCTACAGTATCTGTGAAACCTCTGCTAACCTGCTGCGCTCTGCAGTCCAGTGCAGTTCATCCTGCAAGACAGTCAGTGACTCAGTCACAGGTAGACTTACTCAGCCTGCAGCTGAACGCCGGGTCGAGTGGGGCGTGTTGAGGCTGACTGCTAGCTCTAGCGTCAGGGGCTGTGCTAGCTCGGACCCCCGGACTCACTGCTACATACTCTGCATGCTTAGCGTTGAGGTGGTATTTCAGGCTTGAGGTACTCCGATGGTAGGAAAATTCCTTATGGCAGAAACTGCAGAGAACGACGCTCTTATCAACAGCACCGTCTGCATGTTTTTTAAATGTAAATGTTCCATTCAAGGGCCCAAGCAGTGTCTTCTCTCCTGACTCCATCACATTACAAAGCCACTGTGGGTTTCTTCTTCTTTTGTCATTTAGGCAGTGTAGACCCTGCTAGGCATGTTACTGCCATCCACAGGATAGAATTATTTAGTTCAGTCACAGTTTCAATGATGCACCATGGAATGCGATTAATCAGCGGTAATTTTTTTGTGATTAATATATATTATGCCACTGTTGGGCCCTTAAACAATACCATTAACAATGCATCCTCATCCCCAATAACCTGGGATATGTAAAAAAAAAAACTCACAATAATTACCATTATCATTAATTATCTGGTTATGAAGGCACTTGGTAACAAAAGTTCATCAAAACTGCACAGATGACTTGTCTTGTTCTTGTTTTATGGTGGTTGGCATCCGGTAAGTTAAAGACTAGTAAAATGTAAAGTTGTCAGATGAAACTGTTATATGGTGTTATATGGTTATAAGGTCAGATTGAATGAATCCATGGGCCCAGCAGTCCATGCTGGTGGAGTTGAGGTAATGGTGGTAATGGTGGTAATGGTGGTAATGGTGTGAGGACGATTTTCTTTGTGCACTTTGGGCCTTTTAATACCCAAGAACAGCCTGTTTGAGTATTGTTGTTGAGCATGTGCTGTCCACAATTTATCATCCTCTAATGGCTACTTCCAGAACGATGATGCACCATTTCACAAATCTAAAGCTATATTAAACCGCTTTCATGAACATGACACCGAGCTCAGTGTTCTTTTGTGCAATTCCCAGTCTGAACTCTATAGAACAGCTCTGGGATGTGGTAGAACAGGAGATTCACAACTACAGGTACCATGCAATGATAATAATACCTACCAATCTGCAGCAATTGCAGGATGTAATTATATCAACATGACCTAGTACAGTAAAATAGGTTCTGTACATAGCAACATGATCTCCAAACACTGGCTGTAAAATGAATATTGTCGAGTGCACTGACGATCTCAGAGTCTTTACATGGTCTTAAACATGGTACTGTCATAGGGTTCACCTTTACCACAAGTCCTGAATGATTTGCCCTGCTGAACCTGTTCCAGTCAACAGTAAGCCCTATGATTGTGAAATTGAAGCATTTTGGCACAACAAAAGCTCAGCTCTGGAGTGGTAGGTCATGCAAACTCACAGAGCATCTCGTGTCCTTTACTGCATCACCTACTACTCCACATTAATGCCCACCATCTTGGAATGGGTCGTCCACCAATCTCATATGGGTGGGACGGGCAGTTGTCCACATACCTTTGGCCATTTAGTGTATTTTATAATATACACACTACTCACAATAAGTTCGGGATATTAGTGGATGTCATACAGTTTTGTGACAGGGAGGTGATTGTATTGGGGTGATAGACACACCCACCTCATTTAGTGTTTTCCATGTAATGGTCTCATTGTGT
>JAQMYJ010000016.1:23289794-23303270 GCA_030014305.1 Clarias laeviceps
ACTGTCCACCACCTCCATGGTTTATTCTCATCACCTTCTGACTACAGAGAACCACTAAGAGTTTAACACTCTCACCTCCTGGTAATTACACTAACTGTCGCTCTCCAGCTCCACAAGTCGTGGTTAATTCTTTCCGCCAGGCGTGGAAGGTTATGTGTGGGTGGAGCTAAATAACTGTTAAAGTAAAAAAACAAACCATAATCTTTTGATAATAAATGGTGTTTGTGTAACTGTGGTATAAAAGCGATATCACACTCGAGGTTGTGCTGTTGTGCTGAATATCAGCATGGCTGTGATATCTCAGGTTGATATTCAGTACAACAGCACGACCCCCGGTGTGATATCGCTTTATACAACAGTTCTACAAACACCATTTGAAATCACAGTAATACATAATCAATGAATCATATCCATAAACATAACAATCAGAATTACTCCAGTAACAGAAACTCCACAAACTTCATTCCATCCAAATAGGACAAACTGTACGTTAACTAGACAAAACTGCTAGTCAGCACAGATAAAACCATCACTGTAACCCAGATTAGTTCCTTTGCTAGTTAAGAAGGTTAGAAACTCCGATTCATCCAACTAAAGCAGTGCCTCCTCACACAGTCTTATTGAGCAACTCGTTGCATAAACAGGTTGATCTTGATGTGTTGGCTGAGTGTCAGAGAACCGCGGCGCCTCTGAGGATGACTTCTTCTCCTGCGGCGAGTTCACAAACAGAGGGATGAAAGGAAGGAATGAAGGAGAAGAAGACCGAGGGATGAAACGCTGACAGGATGAGACGGTGCTGCAGCCCTGATGCATCTCATCCATAATGCTAGCAGACAAGCTAAGGGATTTAACAGACACCGGGGCTGATGGGGGAAACGAGACACGCGGTGGAAAGGAGGACAGTGGAGGAGACGAGAGACATGACACAAATTTAACTCCACTACTATTGTTAACCAGAGAGCCTCTGAAAAATAATGCGCGCGACAGAAAGACACACCCTGAGTGCTGCTTTCACAGTGAACAGCCCATACTGTACCCGGGTTCAGGTGAAAAGGTGGCCTGGGGAACGGTTCGAATCAAGTGTGAAAGCAAACATAACGCGGAAGGCGAGGACTGTTTATAATGTGACATCATCAAAGTCGCCAGTTTCCTCCAAAACGTGTTTATGCATGCAGAATCAGACATTGCTAGACTGCGCGAGAGAGTGGTTTTGGTAATCCCTTCACATCACCATGTGCTTTATAGATCTCAGTCAGGTGATCAAACTTTAAACCTTTTGTCTCTAAACTCACCTTTCTGTGGGTGGGATCTCCAAGCCCGAAGAACCCGGTGCAGGGTTCTGTCAAGCCAGAGCAGAACCCAACTGATACAGAAGCCCAGCAGCAGCCCCAACACTAGGTCCACTTCCTGCTTAGTCACGCCGCTGCCCCCTGCTGGAAGATCTCGGTCTGGTGAGCTCGAACCCTCGTACGGGATCACATATTGCACCCGGTGTCTGCAGGAGACGAGGAGAAGATAAGTACGGGGAAGACGGGACACAAGCCACACGAAAGAAACCTTAAGAGAAAAAAGCCGGAGATAGAAAGACAAGTAATGAAGAGAAAGAAAGACACAGTGAGACTGAGGAAAAGGACACAAGGGTTTTATATGATGCCTAAAAGGAGCGGAGCTTCTACAGCTTTTACTGAGAAGACCTTTTTCACAGTCGCTTTTTATCCACAAATCCACATTCTGCACATCCCTGCAGTTATTTCTGTTTGTACCTGCTAAGGATATTTTGTTGCAAAATATATATATAAAAAAAAGAAAACTCGTATAAATGGAAAAAATGAATCATTTTGCATATCTGAGCACGTTGATGTGAGTGGAGTCTCCTGCTCCGGCTCCTGGTGTTGCTGAACCACATCAATGCTGTAACGCTCACTTCACTGGGACTGAACCAGTGGCTGAACAGTAAACTGTATGACCAGCTGATGTCCATGAGACCTACAACACTACACTCTCTGAGCCGAGTGATGCACTGCGGTAAACCAGTGTAACAGTAAATATTAGAAAGAGAACGAGCGGGAGTGGGCGGAGTTTATTTATGATGTTCATGTCATGTCCTCTTGTTCAAACAACGTTCAGATCTTCAAAGCATTATAGTTAGTAGCAGCTCCACACGCCCACACACTCCTGCGTTTTCCCCTGAACCACACATCAGGCAGGGATCGGGCCGCCGGCAGAGAGACGTGTGTGTGGGAGTAAAACAGTTCTCTCGCTGCCGAAAATGCCACAACATACTGCAGGTTGTGTTTCCTCGATCTCACTCCCGCTCAGTTAAAGCGCCGGTGAGAAGCAGCAGGGACGAGGGACGCGGCACGGCACAGGCTGGGCGGCCACATGCTGACTGAGCGAGTAACCTGGAGCTCTGAGTGACCTGCGTCAGGTGGAAAAATCATGACAGACAGACGGTTATGTGCTTTCAAAAAGTGCGCAAAAGATACTTGGATCAGTGCGCCCCCTTGTGGAGACATGGTTCAAATTCGATCAAGTTAACCTAGTCTGGTGGTAATGAGGTGCTAATGTAGGGAATATGAGCGTTTATTCCGCGCTCTGAGTTTCGTCCTGTACTGGACTGGGCACCTCTGTTGGCACTAATACATTTCTCGTCTTTACCTGCCACAGGTGCAGTGACACACCCGCTCCGGCCCCCGCACGTGAGGAAGGATGTAGTTGTGAAAGCGATCGAGCAGCGCGTTCATGTCCACACAGCGCGCGATCACCTGCAAAGCAAACGCACAACATGTTAATATAAAAAAAACATCACAGCCTTCAAAATAATCTCACTGATTTACTGCCTTCCAGGAAAAAACACTTAACAAATGAGAATAAAAAAAAAATATAACAACTTTATAACACTGCCACAATAAAATGAGATTAATGAGGACTATGAGATAAATCTGTCTCAGAGTCTTAGATAAAAATCTTTTAAACTTAATGAGGCATTAACAGAAAAATAAAATATCTTTTAATGTGTAACATTATTAATCTCAGGTAATTACAGGTGTTTACTGAAATAAAAATCCTAATGATATATCAGAGTTTACTAAATCACACGTGTCAAACTACAGTTAAATATAAATCCACTGCAACGTCAAAACAAAATAGTAACTAATGTTAGCAATAATAGTGAAAAGCTAACTATGCTAATTTACCTCAGCGTCCATTTCCCTGAACTTTTTCTAATTTGAACGTTATAAATAATAAATACTGAACTAACAGTCAATACTTTAGTGTTTTAACATTTTAAACATAATTATTAAATCAACTGAGGCAAATATGTACAGTATATATATATATATATAATTAATGTGATTATGGATGTGTTTTGCTTGTGTAGTGTTGTTTAGTCCATATCTAATGACAGGGTTACGTCCTAAACCGCACTGTACTGTATCACACTACGCTGGACGCTAACGCACCACTAGACAGGTTACAACGTTACCGTGGTTACGTAAGTAGCATATTAGAGTATTTTGGAGCACTAGTTAGTAGTACAGTATGCGGTCTGAGAACTGACTGACTTCTTCCTTCCATCAATCTAGGAACTGTGTGTAGACCGTGGAGGCCAGTGGGGATAAACATTGTGTTTAATCCCATTTGTATGAGCGCGGTAGGAACCACTGGTCAACATTCTTACACACACACACACACACACACACACACACACACACACTACCGGCAATTTGTGAACGCCAAGTAGCCTAATCTGCATGTCTTTGGACTGTGGGAGGTAGAGAACCAGAGAACCCAGAGGAAACCCACCAAACACAGGGAGAACATGCAAACTCCATCCACACAGAGTTCGGAATCGAACCCAGACCCTGGAGGTGCGAGGACAAGTGCTAAACACTTAGCCACCATGCCACCAAAATAGGTTTTATTGGATTATATGATGTGTTTATTAAATACTAACGTGATCCCAGTGAGGGTCTCTGATCTCTGAAATAAAGTATAAATAAACAGATAATCGTCAGATACCTCAACACAGACTTACATTTTTATCTCGCTTTTACATCTGACAGTTCAGTGTCTTGCTCAAGGGACCAACAGGGGCAACTTGGTGGGGTTTGAACCTGCGACCTTCTGATCAGGAAGCCAACAACTTAACCACTGAGTTACCACTGCATGTAAAATATATACCTATAGCATTATATATAATCTTAATGTAAATATGAAACACACTTCCTCAGACTGCAAACTCGCACATATAATACAAATGAGTGAGATTTTCGGGAGTGTGTGTGTGTGTGTGTGTGTGTGTGTGTGTGAGATCCCTGGAGTTTGCACCTGTATGTTACAGGTGAGACACTGGGTGGTGAAGAGTCTCTCAGTGGTAATAATCAGGCTGGATTTGTTATGTTTGAGGTTAAAGGGTTAAAGGTTACACACACACACACACACACACACAATAATACTGGCATTAGAAGTGAAGCTGTGTGAGTGTGTGTGAGGGGAAACTGTTCTGTCTCATTATAACTAATTCATTTACATTTGACATTAAGAGTCAGTGAACACTTGGTTTGTTGTATAATATAATATAATTTAATATAATAATTTGTGCTGAATTATTAGATAATGCTGTAATTAGGAGAGGAATAAAGAGTTGACGCACACTGGAGTGAGTTACACAACACCACTGCACACACACACACACACACACACACACCTCACTGCTCTATCACTCACAGTTCACACACACACACACACACTCATGATGATGATGAAGAGGAAATGAGTCCTGCATTAACACCACAGACAGACAGACAGACAGACAGACGATCTGCTCACCATCACCGCAGCGGCGCCGACGGCCATAAAGATCATCCTCTAACATCACAGTCCATCAGGCACAAGTTCCCCACTGCAAGTCTCACACACACACACACTCACACTCACACACACGGACACGGAGACCGAGGCCAGCGGGTGTCGGCGCAGTGATCAGTGATCAGGTGTAAAAGAGGCAACAGATCACTCCGGGATCGGGTTCAGGAGGAGCGCGAGCGCGAGCGCGAGGCGGAGATCCATCACATCACATGACATCCGGATGCGGCGCGTGCAGCTCACGAGCGGCTCCGTTTCCGATCCGAACTGACTCCAGACGGGTTCTGGTGCTGATGCTGCTGCGGGCTTGGATCCTCCTCCCTCCTGCGATTGGACCAACAGGATGCGCACGCAGTCATTCACATTAAAGTCTGACAGGCGGCTCCTTCATCATCATCATCATCATCATCTTAATGATCATCATTATCGTCCCTGGAGGAAAAAGCCAGAGCCCTCAGTGACGGATGGAGCTCTGGAGGCTTTACTGAACCTCAACCTGAGCTCGGGTTTAACTCCACTGAATAAACATCTCTCTCTCTCTCTCTCTCTCTCTCTGCACCAGTGTGTGTGTGTGTGTGTGTGTGTGTGTGGACAAGAGTGACAGCAAACCTCCATTAGCTTAATTGGGAACATCGAGCACAGGACACATGAGAGGCATGCACTTTAAACACACACACACAGCCAAGGTTGATCATACTCAGATTACTCCTCACACACACACACACACACACACACACACCGTCCATTCCAAAAGAACGCAATTTCATTTCCTCATCTGATTTGATTAAGTATTTGATTAAACACACGTCCATCTAATCTATATGTGTTTTTCCTCAAACTGTTCACACAGCCAGCACTTCAGTGGTGTAGCAGTTAGGACCGTCGCCTTGCACTTCCAGTGTGTGTGTGTGTGTGTGTGTGTTGAGTTTGCATGCTTCCTTGGCGGGGTTCCTCAGGGTACACTCCAGTTTCCTCCCATCATCCAAGGACACACAGGTTATGCTAACTGGTCTTCCCAATTTGCCCTTTGTGTGTGTGTGTGTGTGTGTGTGTGTCCCGCCTCATGTCGAGCCTCAACATCAGCGCCTGAATTCACTAACATCCCAGCATCTACTGAGAAGTTTTCACAGTGCACATTATAACTTGTAGATCCGTTATCACCCAGATGGTGATGGGTTCCCTGTTCAGTCTGGTTCCTCTCATGGTTTCTTCCTATTACCATCTCAGGGAGTTTTTCCTTTGGCACCGTCACCCTCAGCTTGTTCATCAGGGACCATCTGATCATTCTGATTCACACACATTCATCTTATACTGTACTCGGATCCTTCATACTTACATTACTTCCTCCCACATTTCATACGTTTCCAGAATTTTCTTTTGATTCTGTAGAGCTGCTTTGTGACGATGACCGTTGTTAAAAGCGCTATACAGATGAAACTGAATTAGATAACAGCAAACACACTGGGAAAAATCTGAAATGAGTCGTTCAACAAGGACGTAGGGGTACAATGGTGAGGGGTGCACATACTTTTGGCCCTATCGTGTAGGCTCTGTTGGATACATCGATCCTGGGTAGTAGAATGATGCAGGATGGAGAAACACCAAGGAGTCGGCACATCTTAGAGAACAAGCGTCAGAACCTGTGTTTCTTGAAACTTCCTGTTCCCCTGAACCCCAGTCTGATCATAAACACTCACTTTCTACAGCATTGGGGTTCTCAAAAGATCAACAAGTGTTCTTCAGGTGTTCCTCTGAGAAAGGGTTCCTTTCTAACACTAAAACCCATCAGTCAGCGAACAAACCCTACAAGTGTTTACAGCTACAGCATCATGTGGTGTAACTTTTACTCAAAATACTTCATTTCCTTTGTGAAAAAAATTATTCTCCAGATTAAAAGAAGCACAAATGGGTACGAGAACATTATAATCAGACAGACACACGACTGCACTCGCTGCATTTCACTGGAAGGTTTATTTATTCATTTATTTGCTTGTTTACGTGGACTATTTACACAAACGTTCAGGCACTCTGGACTCACGATCACACGCGCTTACAGTTTACAAAAGGAAAAAACAAAAAACCCTGAAGAGTTTTCATAATGCTTAAATATCTATAAACACATTTCATCATCATCATCATCAGTATTCAAGTGAAAACAATAATACACTCCTCTCTCACAAACACAAAGTCTCTTCAAACTACACAACCTGAATATTACAATTATTCAGCATATTTAGAGTAATTACAAAAAAACTGAAAACTATCATTCTCAGAAAACAAAAGGGTTGTCCTGCGTTCAGAAATGAATACCTGTGTGTGTGTGTGTGTGAAGTGTATCTGACTCAGAGCAGGGAACAGCAGTCCATTATCAGGGATGAAACAGAATGCTTGTGTGTGTGTGTGTGTGTGTGTTTTGTGTTAATACATGCGGTGCCGTGCTGCAGCTCTGAGATCAGAAAGATGTCAGTGTGACCAGTCCAGCTGGGCCTTGGGATGGTGTGTGTGTGTGTGTGTGTGTGAGACAGAGATCAGTAGAAGCAGACTGTGTGGAGGAATGGACGGCTGCTTTTATCTTCAAATTCCTGCAGCAGCTCATCAATATCGTTCTCCATGTCATCAGTGTGTTGAATCTGAGAGAGAGAGAGAGAGAGAGAGAGAGAGAGAAGATCACTGAACACACACCTGAGATCTTCCTCCTTCCCCAGAAACACAGAGACAGATGATGTTTGTACCCCACCCCCCTCTCTCTCACATCTTTTTTAAATCATTGCTGCTACTCAGGAATGTCAAATGTTTCTCCTCGTTATGTTGTTCATGTCTGTAACACTTTGGTGTTTTGCTGGAGGATTGTTGTTTTGTTTCACTGTGTACTGAACTGTATATGGATGGAATGACAAAAGCCCTGACTTGACACACACACTTTCCCTCCCTGTTCCTCAACTCTGTGTGTGTGTGTGTGCAGAACCGCTAAATGAATAGGTGTGTATGACGGACTTATTGATGTGTTGTGTTACAGACAGGGCTGCAGTCCGTTTCTCTCTTCCTGATTTACCTGATTTATCTCATAGGTCAGGCTGTGCACACACACACTCACGCACAGCAGTTCTCTGTACACCAATCCACCACTCGTGCATTAGTTACTACAGTGTGTGTGTGTTTTAGATTCCAGCACTTACACACTGACACAGCTCACAGATGAGAAACGCTCCCAGTGTGGCCTCCTCGTGGTTGTCCTGGATGTCCACGTTGATGACGTGCACCGGCTGGAACGTCTCCTGTTCACGCGAGTTCAGGTCTACAGCGGGTGAACACACACACACACACACAGACTTTACCTCAGGAAGGCCGTATGTGACTGTAGAACCCTGTAGAGACTCTTGTCTCCTCTCACACACTGATATTGTCTGGTTTGGTTCTGCTGGTTCTCCTTCCATCAGCACCAGGAACCTGAACCACTCCTGTGTGTGTTGCCATGTGACAAATGATGAGTTTATAGCTTTGTAATGAGCCCCGCCTCCTCTCTAAAGCCAGCCTGTTTGGCCCCGCCCATTGTGAAAAATAAAAGGTGACATAAAAAAAAATCATCTCTGAATAAACGAGCCAAGAACGACTGTCAAGTCATTCAGCTCTAAATGCCCTGTGTGTGTGTGTGTGTGTCTTACCCTCCAGCACCTGGTCGTACACTCGCTCCTCGCAGGTGATGACCAGGTCAAACTGGTCCTTACAGTTCTGGAAGCGTTCTGGTCGAGTCTTGATGCGCTTGTTGCGCTCCAGCATGTGCAGGATCCCGTTCTGTGTGTATCTGAGGACGGGCTGGGTCAAGGAGAAGACGCGTGTGTGTGTGTGTGTGATCAAATCTCTCTCTCTCCCTCACACACACATATATACACAGTCATTTCCACACAGAGGTGAGTCACAGCAGAATAAATAACCTCTTATAAAGAGAACAGAGACGTGTTACTGATTAATTACTCAGATTACAGTCAGTCTTTTAATCAAAGATCTAATTATTAATCATTTAATTTAAGCGATAAACAGCAGGAGACAAAACGTGAGAGGTGTTTAATAAGACAACATGCAGCAACGTTTGATACGAGATTACAGGAGATGAATACACCCCCCCCCCCACAGGCTGCTGCTCTGACCCAGGTAGACCTTCATCTGGCACTCAGGGTACTCACAGGTACCATCAGGAACACACAACACTATCATTTAACACAGCACCCATCTCTAGTTACATCATCCTGCTGCACAGAGCTCGCTCTCACACACACACACACACACACAGAGAGAGAAAGCCTGGACCTGGTGTGTGTGTGTGTGTGTGTGTGTGTGTGAGCTCAACTCTGAGGATCAGCCATGCAGAGCTCATCCTCAAGCTGTCACACTCGGCGTCAACAGACCTGCAGTGGAGCTGTAACGATGGCACCTGTGCGCCCCCTACAGGCCGAGCGCTGGCGCTTCAGAGCATCCAGTCTGCTGGTGAAGTCACGGCTCAGGACAGCAGCAACGATCACACACACAGTAGTGATTATGTGAGTCACCGCTCCTGAAATATCCACAGCATTCACGTGTGTGTGTGTGTGTGTGTAACGTCAGCCGCAGAAAATATGTTTAAAAACCATGTTTAGAAATAAAACGCCTGTTTCACTCAGTACATTTAATCACGAGTCCATCCACATCAGCAGGTCTGTGATTTACACGTCACTGTAGGTCACCTCGCGCAGCGCTAATGCTAAAGCCAGGAGCTTCAGAGAACTGTTAGATACATCAGACTTTCAGCTTTTAGACTTCAGTTTTTACCTCACACACACCGGCTTATTGACTTCCTTCAACTTTGTCATGTCTTTTACTTCCCTGCACAATGTAATCGCCAACACCAGTTTAACTGAAGCTTTAACACTCATAGGACTAAACCCAAACCCCAGCCCTGCTCCTAGACTCCCACCACGAGGACAGGATGCATCTAATGAGTCTGATCAGCTCCCCACTCTACATCATCCGCCATGCTGATGTAATAAATCACACTAAACACAGGAGTTTATAAACACGACTCACAGACTAAAGCTGATTCCACTGGATCTCCACCCACACGCTACGTCTTTATTACACTAACACAGGACGACACCGACTGCAGGAAAACTGTTCGCATTGGACATTTAATACTTCGTTTTCTTGTGTCCATCCTGTCCTGAGATCAGTTCTGATTATAAAAACAGAAAGATCTTTTAGTAGTTTTTGGCTGATGAAGTGCTGATTTACAGCAGATTTACTCAGATTAGCGCCTCCTAGTGTCAAGGTAGTGTGTTTGCAGCAACTCGTCCCCCCCCCCCCAATATAACCTGACAGTATATTAATAATATACATCATACTACTTTCCTGAAGAGTGTATACCTTTTTGTCTCACACACACACACACTGCAGCCTGTGTAACAGTAGACAGCGTCACCATCAATTTTCATCACACTGTGAGGTCACGTATCTGCTGAAACACTGGAGCAGCAGCGAAGTGACCACACACGCCACTAACGATAGCATGGGGGCGGAGTCACAGGTACGCTCCAGTATAACATAATATAAACTGTCATTTATCCTACCACCTAACGCATAGTCCGTTCGACTCAAAGCGGGACTTTTGATTGTACAGAATAACAGAACACAGTCCTGAGAGTAAACACACCATCGAGGTAGAAAGGCCGGAGTGATGATCGGGCAGCCTGTGAAACACCGGCCTCCCAGGAACTCCTTTAACGCTTGCTCAAACATGTGTACAATGTCTTGGAGTGAGGTCAGGACTGGACGGGAGGATGTGGCGATAACTCGCAGCCGAGCTCCTGTAGTGTGTGTGTGGTGCGGTGGGCCGTATTGTCCTGCGAAAAACACAACGCCTTTGGTGATCAAAACAAGCGGTTTATTTTATTTCATTAAACGAGTTCCTGGAAGGAGTTCTGATCACAGCCCCGGCGTACTGAGAGAACTTTATACCTTGAGGGTGTCCAAGCTCTAATGAAACACTGGCATAAGTGCATCAGTGTATCAGAGGATTATATAGAGAAATAAAGGGAGTTTTTCCTCTTAGAACTGTGTTCTGTTATTCTGCACTTTCATCAAAAGTCCCGCTTTGACTCGAATGTCCCTGGTAGTTTCATAGCCATGTTGTTGCATGTGAGCACCAGGACAGCTCTTGTTCTACGTGTACATCAGATGGGGGGTGATGTATTAAATTCAACATGGTTGTACCACTAAATGTGTCTCTCACACACACACACACCACATGCGAAAATAAAGGCAGAGATTCTACACCGCTCCAATAAACGACTGAAGTTGGAAATAATATAGTTTTTGCAGGTTTTCCCCTCACACTATCACTGCAGCGTTATGACTGTGTGTGTGTGTGTGTGTGTGTGATCCCTCTACCACAAATCTGCCCTACTGCCACCACCTTAATGTGAAAGTTATGACGTCTGGAAGTCAGAGCGCTACATACACTTCACACCTCTCACCGCTGTCGCTCCACTTATCTATCTAAAATAATAATAATCATGCATACGCACCTCCAGGTTAAAGAGTACAATGTGATCAATATTTTAAACCAGTAGTAGTACTTGTGTATTTAAGAAAGGGGAAGGAAGGGGGGCTGTAAATTCATGTGTGTGAGTGTGTGTGTGTGTGTGTGTGAGGGATACAGTTCCTTGTCCTTTCGGACCAGGTCGCTGTACATCTGTTCGTAAGTGGTTTTGAAGTCATACACATTAGGCTTGTCTGGAGCGGGTCCCGGGAGTTTCACGTGGCTTCCGGTGCCGAAAGATCGAACATCAAAACCGCGCTTGCTGCAGAAACATGGAGAAAGTGTAAACAGCTGGAATACAGTGTCAAAACAGATAAACAAACAGCTGGAAAACAGTGTCAAAACAGATAAACAAACGCTCAAGTTAACATCTACTGAAATACAGCAACGTACCCTTCCATTAAATTATATATATGGCAGTGTGTGTCTGAATTTAACTTGCTTTTAAAAGTAAAATATCACTTTGTGTATCATCAGGAGATTTATAAACATTCCAGAGTTTAACTCCTCATACACAGGACTGGAATTAATTTTAAAACAAAAAAAGGTAACAGCATGTAATGCTATGGCTAAAGTGTAAATGTTTTTCTCTATAATAAACATAGATTAAAACTGATGTGTAGTGTTCTGTGTCCAGCAGAAGTCAAGTCACTATATTAAGGTGAGTTTCTGTCACCCAGAGTCCCGGATATGAAGCCTCAGCCCAGGGCTGTTTCGGTTCCTTGTTTTTGTGTACCGAATGGAGTCGATTCCACACAATAACTCTCCTAATCTTAAAAAGAATCCCTAAACCCTGCCAGCCTGCTGAGGTGTGTGTTGTAACCAAAACCCTTTGTCTTTAACAGAGAACCGCTCTATTTGTCATTGAACCGAATCACTTTCTCAAAAGCTTGAGAGTCGACTCTTCATCTCCGATTGACTCGAACAGAAGAATCGACTCTTTGGTTAGAGCTCGACTCCCAGCCCACCTGCTTCCGGTTTCTGTGACACAGCAGAGCTGTGGTGTTTCACCCCCAAGAAATTCTCTCAAGACTAAAAACACAGAATTACTCTAAGTTTATTCACGTGGTAGATGAAGTTCATATGGTTTAGTTTTCTAGTCAGAATGTTGTGTCCTGTCAGTGTCGAGGGTTTCCATGCTAGTCTGTCAGAAAGAAACATATAGCCTTGTTTAAACAAAAGAAGAAAAATAAAAAGAAGGAAAAAGCCCGGCTAGTCGGTGATTATCAGTGTCGTTCTTCTCATCCTGCTGACCGAGTTGCTTTATTTCAGTTTGTTTTTTTCCTCTTTGCTCGTTACCTGAGGATGTTGTGTGCTTCCATGCTGCGGTTCTGGTTACTCGAGCACACAACCGCTACGCGGAGCGGATGGCTTGGCATACTCAACTTCTCCTCACAATATCACTAATCCACGAGTCAAATTTACAACAAAAACGATGTCAGGTTTAACCTACGCGCACAAACCCCCCAACGAAAAGAGTACCAGTCGATAATTAAAGCCTGTATCGAGAATATTCGGCGGCGCAGCGCTAAAGCAGCTACACCGGGTTTGGTCTGAAGCACAAACTGGAACAAAATGGCGGACCGGCTGAGCGGAGTGCTGACGCAATACGCGGGGCGGGGCTTGTGTTGTGCATTATGGGCGTGGCTTGGAACTGGCTCTTGTTAATTCAATCTGAGGATGTTTGTCTTCAGTGCGTTTATAGGATTTATTAAAAAAATATATAGATTAAATTATTGCTTAAAAATGACACCTTACAGCAACAAATAGAATAATACAATTTATCTCTGTATATATCTATAATATATACACACAGTACTATAGTCTATAGTTCTGCCACAGGCGTTCCTCTCTCAATCTAACAGTAAGGAACTTCATCACCTTTACTGTCTGTGTGTCACAGGCGTTCCTCTCTGAATCTAACAGTAAGGAGCGTCTTCATCACCTTCACTGTCTGTGTGTCACAGGCGTTCCTCTCTCAATCTAACAGTAAGGAACTTCATCACCTTTACTGTCTGTGTGTCACAGGCGTTCCTCTC
>JAQMYJ010000016.1:23393853-23404303 GCA_030014305.1 Clarias laeviceps
AGTAGTGTGTGTATATAGTGTGTGTATATAGAGTAGTGTGTGTATATAGTGTGTGTATATAGAGTAGTGTGTGTATAAATGTGGATATGCACTGATGATGTAAAAACACCCGTTTAATATTGTGAATTGCCCCCTTGTGCCTCCAAATCACTGCTGACTGAAGGTGTGTGTGGTGTCTGGCACCAAGCTGTCAGCAGCAGATGTAAGTGTGTGAGGTGGAGCTTCCGTGGATCAGACGCATTTCTCCAGCATGTTCCACAGACGCTCGATTGGATTGAGAGCTGGAGAATTTGGAGGAAGAGTCAACTCTTTATCATGATGGTGGGACGAATCAGAGTAACATCCACATGAGGGGCAGGACCAGAGGTTTCCCAGCAGAACATCACCCAGAGCATCACACTGCCTTCGCCCATTCGCCATCTTCCCATAGTGCATCCTGGTGCCTTCTCTTCCCCAGGTAAGACACAGAGACACACACACACACACGGCCATTTGTGTGATGTAAAAGAAAAGTGATCCATCAGACCAGGCCACCTTCTTCCATCATTTTTTTCAGCAGTTTCAGCTGCAGTAGCTCTTCTATTGGATCGGACTACACGGGCCAGCCTTCACTCCCCTTGCACATCTCTGACCCCTGGTCCCCATGACCCGGTCACCTTCCTTGGACCACTTTTGGCATGTCCTCACACAAGAGCTGCTGTTTTGGAGACACTCTGACCCATTCGTCTAGACATCCCAATCTGGTTGTTGTCAAAGTCACTCAGATTCTTACATTTACCCATGTGTCCTGCTTCCAACACATCAACTTCAAGACCTGACAGTTAACTTGCTACCTAATATATTCTACCCACTGACAGGTGGCGCTGTAACCAAATAATCGATATTTAATAAATAATTTAAGAGAAATCATAGGAACTAAACTCCACTCACCTGCCTGTAAAGCTTTATCCTCATCCAGACGGTTTTATTTATCATGTTTTAGATTTTTTTTAACCTGGTGACATTATACGTCAAAATTGAAAAGGAAAAAAAAAAAAACACTACATCTTATAACTAATACCCCCCCCCCGAACACACACACACACCGACAGATCATTGCCAACACACACCGAATAATCAGCCCCATACAGCTGGTTTGTTTTCATTAATAAATGTGAAGTGACGTGGTGTGTGTGTGTGTGTGTGTGTGTGTGTGTGTGTGTGTGTGTGTGTCAAGTCAAATAGACTTTTATTGTCATTTCATCCATGTACAGTTCAGTACAAAGTGAAACAAAACAACATTCCTCCAGGGCCAAGGTGCTACACACACAGACTCACTCATCGTCTATACGGCTTTATCCTGTATACTGGGTTGTGGGGGGCGGAGCCTGGACAGGGTGCCAATCCATTGCAGGGCACATACACACATACACTCACTCACACACTCATTACTCAAACTACAGGCAATTTGTGAACGCCAATTAGCCTAACTTGCATATCTTTGGAATGTGGGAGGAAACCAGAGAACCCGGAGGAAACCCGGGGAGAACATGAAAACTCCATGCGCGCAGAGAAAGGAATTGAACCTGGAAGTGCAAGGCGACTGTGCTAACCACTACACAACTGTTAACAAAATTAATAAAATCTGATTAAGAACTATAGAAAAAGTCAGAAAAAACAACATAAAGTGTCTGTGCAAATGTGCAAACAAGAGCAAGGACACAACACAATGCAATACATTGTAACTTCATCTGTGCTGAAACCCCTGCTCCAGCAGCTGACTAAAGGCAGAGCAACACACACACACACCTGCAAAGGTAATGGATACACACTACTAAAGTTTTTGAAATCTAAACTTTTTTTTAATTCAAATCTCTTAAGAATCTTAACTGTCATTCAGATGAAACTTGGCCAGTTTAGATTTAACATGAAAAGGCATAAACCTGAAAAAAAAACTGTATTATTCTAAAATGTAAAATTGTTAAGATATTGCAACATGAATTTGACTTGGTTACAGACACTACAGATTATTTTGGGGGGAAAAAATCCTTAATTTTGGTCAGAATGCTTTGATTTAAGCTACAGTTTTACAGGTCATATGTTTCTAGAAGCTTGTGTGTCAATACTAAATATAAATAATTAGCATTTTAAATGATTACTGTTTGAAGCGAGACAGTATATCGCTGAAATATGACCATTTTTGGGGCACAAATACAATCATCTCTCCCGAACAGCTGAAGTTAGCAACTTGATTGTTTTATTGCGGTGACATCAGTCACTTCAGTGTTACATAAACTTCAGAAGGAGCTTCTTTGGCCACACACACTTTATGTATTAAATGTATCACATGAAATAATAAACACAGCACTGTCTTTTCAACTCCAGGAGCTGATTAAAGGCTGATCAACACACACACACACACACACCTGCACAGGTAACGGACACACACTGTTACAAACACAGCTTTATGAAGTCCCCTTAATGCTGAGAGTGTTGCTGTTGGTTGTCCTTTAAAGACACTGACACTCTCTCTCACTCACTCTCTCTCTCACTCACTCTCTCTCTCTCTCACTCTCTCTCACACACACACACTCACCCCACTCTGCTCGCGCGCTCAGTCCCCCGCGGTGCATTGAAACCGGTTTATGTAAATGAGTGGAGGAGGAGGAGGTGGAGGTGCCATTTTAATGCAGGACTGCGAGCGGAGCTTCATTCAGTCTCAGACACGGAGAGTTAAAGGAATAAACACGCGGTGTGTGTGTGTGTGTGTGTTTCTGAGCTGGATTAACGCGCGGAGGAGAGACAGACAGAGAGACAGAGAGAGAGAGAGAGAGAGGAGGAGAATCATGGACGCGGCTTCACACACACGGATCAGAAGTTTGGAGTGAATCAGAACTCTCTCACACACACACCATGAGGACGGATCTGCTGCTGTGTGTCCTCTCGTGCCTAACCCTCGCGCGCGGTTCCGTGGTGACTCTCCGCGCGGACGCGGCACCGGGTGACACCATCGCGCGCTCCGGACACCGAGGCTCCGCGTGCACCCTGGACCAGGTAATCGCTCCGAGCTTCGCGCGCAGTTTTCTCCGTGCCGACCTCTCACAGGGCACGGTGTCCGTCTCCGGCTCTCTGTCCCGCTGCCGCGCTTTACCGGCGAATCCGTTCCCGGTGCACACGGTGACCACATGCGCGAGCGTCGCACGCGGGGTCAGGCACCTTTTAATCAGACAGTACCACGTGCGCGTCCGCGGGAAGGACTGCCCTGTAAAACCTGCGCGGGGTGACAGGTGGGACATGGAGGTGATCACACTGTGGGACCTGCAGCAGCACCAGCAGCACCAGGAGTGCCACGAGCCCGGCCGCGCGCTCTTTCACATTCAGGAAGTGCTGCCTGTACACACAGGGTCGGTGTGCAATGTGACCGGGACCGAGTTTTATGTTTCCGAGGGCGAACTGTTTGTATCTAGGACGCTCTGCTTGAAGCACAACTCGCTGGTGGAATTCGATCTGCGCTGCCAGGGACGAGCACCGGACGGGGCGTTTTCCACCCGTTGGCACATGGCTCAGGGTTCCTTCAGAGAAACGTACCTGGAACGGATACTATCGAAAGTGGCGACGCAGAGCGATTCCTGTTTGCTTCGCAGGAAAAAGAGGAGCGCAAAGACAAACACCAACCCGCAATTTCAGCCTCCCATGTACCAAGTGTCGGTACCGGAAAATAAACCCGCGGGGACGTCTGTGGTCATCCTGAGAGCGACTGATCCGGACAAAGGAGATGCGGGACGTTTGGAATATGCCATCGAAGCACTTTTTGACAGCCGTTCCAACCACCTCTTTGCCGTGGACTCTACTAGCGGATTAGTCTCCACCATAGAAGAGCTCGACAGAGAGACGAAGGACACCCACGTCTTCAGGGTGACGGCCGTGGATCACGGTTCACCACGCCGCACAGCCCTGGCAACACTGACCGTAAGCGTGAGCGACACCAATGACCATGATCCAGTGTTTGAGCAGCAGGACTACAAAGAGACTGTGCGGGAAAATCTGGAGATTGGCTACGAGGTGCTCACGGTGCGAGCCACAGATGGAGACGCCCCTGTGAACGGCAACATTCTATACAACATCCTGAACAGCAATGGATCGAATGGCGTTTTCGAGATTGACTCACGTTCCGGTGTGATTCGAACCCGTGGAACTGTGGATCGTGAAACGGTCGAGGCGTACATGCTTCTCGTTGAGGCCAACGATCAAGGCCGTGACCCCGGACCTCGAAGTGCGACAGCCACGGTGAACATAGTGGTGGAAGACGACAACGATAACGCACCACAGTTTAGTGAGAAACGATACATTGTGCAAGTACCTGAAAATCTAACACCTAATACAGAGATCTTGCAAGTGAATGCCACTGATCAGGACCGTGGCAGCAACGCTGTGGTTCACTTTAGTATTATGAGCGGGAACACAAGAGGACAGTTTTATATCGATGCACAAACCGGGAAGTTGGACCTTGTTAGCCAGCTGGACTACGAGACAAATAAAGAATACACCTTGCGAATCAGGGCTCAGGATGGTGGCCGTCCACCTTTGTCCAACATTTCCGGCCTGGTCACGGTACAGGTTTTGGATGTTAATGACAACGCTCCGATTTTTGTCAGTACACCTTTCCAGGCAACTGTTCTTGAAAACGTTCCACTTGGGTACTCGGTTATACACATCCAGGCCGTGGACGCAGACTCTGGAGACAACTCTAGACTGGAATACCGGCTCACAGGGACGACGCTGAACTTCCCATTTACCATAAATAACAGCACGGGGTGGATCGTTGTAGCAGCAGAGCTAGATCGAGAGAGTGTGGATTTTTACAGCTTTGGGGTGGAGGCTCGCGATCACGGCACACCCGTGATGTCATCCTCTGCTAGCATTAGCATGACTGTCTTGGATGTTAATGACAATAACCCGGAGTTCACGCAAAAAGCCTACTACATGCGTCTAAACGAGGATGCCGCTGTTGGGACGAGTGTGGTGACCGTTTCCGCAGTGGATCGGGACATAAACAGTGTAGTGACCTATCAGATCTCTAGCGGAAACACAAGAAATCGATTCTCCATCACCAGCCAGAGTGGAGGAGGACTCATCACACTCGCACTTCCACTTGATTATAAACTAGAGAGGCAGTATGTTTTGAGTGTCACTGCGTCTGATGGCACACGGTTCGACATGACCAAGGTGTATGTCAATGTCACAGATGCTAACACGCACCGTCCGGTTTTCCAAAGCTCACATTACACCGTCAACATCAACGAGGACCGTCCTGTGGGTACAACCGTCGTGGTGATCAGTGCCACGGACGAGGACACAGGTGAGAATGCACGCATCACGTACTACATGGATGACAGCATCCCACAGTTTAGCATCGACCCAGATTCGGGTGCTGTGACGACGCAGATGGAGTTGGACTACGAAGATCAGGTGTCATACACGCTGGCCATAACGGCTCGAGACAACGGAATACCTCAGAAATCCGATACCACCTACTTGGAGATCTTGGTCAATGATGTGAACGATAATGCTCCCAGATTCCTGAGAGACCGTTATCTGGGCTCTGTAATGGAGGACGTACCTGTGTATACAAGCGTAGTCCAGGTATCAGCTACGGATCAGGACTCTGGCTTAAACGGACGGGTTTTTTACACCTTCCAGGGAGGTGATGATGGTGATGGTGACTTTATCATTGAGTCTACATCAGGAATTGTGCGCACGCTGAGGCGACTGGATCGCGAGAACACTGCCATTTATAACTTGCAGGCTTTCGCTGTGGATAAAGGACTTCCTGCACTGAAATCCCCAGTGGACATTCAGGTGACTATCTTGGACGTAAACGACAACCCACCTGTGTTCGAGAAGGACGAGTTTGACATCTTTGTTGAGGAAAACAGCCCCATTGGTCTTGTGGTGGCCCACATTTCAGCCACAGACCCTGACGAGGGAAGCAATGCCCAGATCATGTACCAGATTGTTGAGGGGAACATACCAGAAGTGTTCCAACTGGACATTTTCACCGGTGAGCTCATGGCTCTGACGGATCTCGACTACGAGGTTCGATCTGAGTACGTCATTGTGGTCCAAGCCACTTCCGCTCCTCTGGTCAGCCGAGCCACCGTGCACATCAGACTTATCGACAGGAACGACAACGCACCCGTCCTGAAGAATTTCCAGATCATTTTCAACAACTACGTAAAGGAAAAGTCCACTAGCTTCCCGACAGGAGTGATCGGAAAAATACCAGCCCATGATCCGGATGTATCGGATCAGCTGAGCTACAGGTTTGAAGCGGGAAATGAGCTGCACCTCCTGATTCTGAACCAAACCACCGGAGAGATACGTCTCAGCCAAGATCTGGACAACAACCGACCGCTGGAGGCCTCGATGAGGATCGCTGTCTCCGGTAAGAACTGCATGAACACATACACAAGAATTCCTGAATTCCTAAAAACAAAGTGTTTCATGGTGGATAATAACTAGAACTGATTTAACCCCCTGTTGAGTATTGGTAGGAGAGTTGATGGTGCTGGATGGATGTTCTAAGGATGTTCCGGTGTGGTTCTCTTTGTGGTCAAAGAATAATGGGTCAGAATAATTTTTCATCTCAGATTACTGTAGATCTGTTTTCTGAATTTTGGTTGATCTTCTGTTATATTAGGTTGTAACTTTCAACCAGCAACATCATAGGTTTACATCTGCTGACTGTAACCCATCTGTAGTATTGTATAAAAAGTTTTGGCCCCCTCTACTACATCTATCAATAGAAACAGATCACCTGATGCGCAGACATTATTAGGGATGTGGTCTGTTCTCATAATGTGGTGACTGTACACCTGAGCCAGTGAGAGTAGATGCACCTGATAAAGTGTTGAGTGTGATTACAGTCATAATACAGTCATCTACACTGAGTTTTAATAGGGTAACGGGGTAATAGGGTAATAGCTATTGCCTGTGAGAGTGGTTCGAGTCTCCAGAGCTATCACGCTTCACCACGCCTCAGCTAATCATGAAGCACATTACATACCAAACTCCAAATCTCAGATAAGGATCACATGACAATTTAAAACTGCAGGTTGGGTTCTGCTTTGGACTGTGGGAGGATTTTTTATGTAGGAATTCCCCATTGAGTGGTGTGTTTTTAAACTAAAGCAGGGATTAGTGTGTGTGTGTGTGTGTGTATGTGTGTGTGAGAATGGGGGGGTGAGTTTGGTGTATGATGGGCGCACACACTTTAGTCTTGCTCACAATGCATTGTGCAGTTGCCAGACAGATGTATGGCTGGTAATTGTGTGCGTGTGCTGAGACGGATTCAGTCTGCGACTTCCCTGTACCATTTTATCCTGGTGAATGTTTCTCTGTTTGGTTTTGGTAGGTGATGGTGTTGGGAGGTGTTTGTTTTTGTGACATGAAAGGACAGAGCTGCATCTCCGGCTGAGGAAAAGATCAGTTTGATCAAAATTGTTTAGATTTTGCTGCTTAACAGAGAGACTCTCGACCTGAGAAAGACCTCCAAGGCGTTTCTGTTTTAAATCCCTGCTGAAGACTTTCCTGTTTTCTAGAAACTAAAGTGGACTTTCTCATCGTGTCATGGGTTTCACTCCATGTTATTGATTTTACTACAGAAGGTATACCATGGTCTGTAGTTTGTCCACAGCTTAAACATTCAACAGATAAAATCAGCAGGTCCTTTAAATCCTGAGGCTTAATCACGCCTGAACTCACCTTGAAATCCTCGCTCTTGCGCTGTAATTTCTTTGTGATTTATTAGACTCTGTTTTGTCTCACAGTCAGACAGGAGTGGTTTCAATAAAAGTGTCCTGTTCCTGTGGTCCCTCTGTGCATCTGAACTGCATGGGCTTCAGTGCTGCTGGTCAGAGGCCCGTTATCAGGAGGAGTTCTGTTGGGGTTTGGTCAGGTTCCTGAACCAGAAGGGTGGAGGGAGGTCTACAGCTTTGTCAGGGTCGTTTAATTCAAACGATTGTTAGAGCCGCGCATGGTGGCGAAACCTGTTGTTGCTTAGAGTCCCTCAGGGGCCCTAGAGAATGGAGTGAAGGAGGGAAGCAAAGGAGGGTGGAAAGGAGGGGTGGTTCCTGCTGACAAATGAGCTCTGAGTGTGTGCGTGAGTGTGTGTGGGTCGATTCGGATTGAGGGCTCGACCAGGGGCAACAGCTGGGTCCCTGTCTTGACCAATCAGAATGCAGCAACACAACGCGCCTCACACCTGCTGTACGAGAAAAGGGCAAGAGAGCAACGGGACACACAACATGTCTTACTTTCTTTATTAGGTGTCAATGTGATGATGTCATATAATCTCTAATACTATAATCAATAATGCTTGCTGGGGAGAGAGTGAGAGAGAGAGAGAGTGAGAGACTGTGGAGAGGTAACGATGCGTCTGATGATGAGATGCGTATTAATGATCACAGACTCCGCACTCTGTCTCAGTCTGATCCATAAATCACTACGTTTTTGTGGGTTATGTAAACAGAGAGAGATCCTGTTCAGTTGGAAACACAGACGAGACGTTTCCTCAGGAACTGTGTGTGAAGGCAACGTCGGACACACGAGTGTATCAGGAGAACACCTGCTGGGATTCCAGTCAGAGCCGATAGTCACAGAGCGCACCTGAGTGAAGAACGCTGTGAGACACTTTTAGTCTGGAGAGCTGGCGCGAACCGACTCGCAGGACCCTTTAGAGGTGGTTCAGGTTTTGGGGGGGGGGCTAAAGGCTGTGTCTGTTCTTTAAACAACATACAAACATCTGAGACAAAACCTGAGAGAATTCCTACATCATGCTAATATTTGCTCATGCTGTGATGAGACCGTGTGTGCATGTGTGCGTGCGTGTGTGTGTGTGTGTGTGTGCGTGCGTGTGTGATTAGTGCAGCTATTACTTTGGGAAGTCTGGTCTTGTGTCGCTTGAAAACATTTAGCCGTTTATTAAGTTTCCTGATCCCCTGCCCTGATAGAGAGAGAGAGAGAGAGAGAGAGAGTGAAGGTGTGTGTAATCAAGAAAACCCCTGTCAGGTAGAAAGAGAAGGAAAGAATTGAGGTAAAGAGGATGAATAAAAGGATGAATGTGCGAATAATATTAAAGAAATGATAAAGAAGATAAACAGGCAATGAAGACAAAGAGAAATTAGCATGAGGACGAGTGAGTGAGGAAAGAAAGAAAGAATTTTAAAGAGAGAGAGAGATTTCATTATTAAAAAACAAGAATGTAAAAATGTTATGAAACTAAGAGTGAAAAATAATTTTTTTAAAAAGAGACAGAGGAACTGAAAATGCTGAAAAATGAAGGAAAGATGGACAGAAGTGAAAAACAAATTAAATTGGGAGAGAAAGAGAGAGAGAGAGGTATAAATGTGCATTCTGAACATATTTGGCTGCTCGTCTCTCTCTCTCTCTCTCACTCGTTTATTCTCGGGGGTCATTAGTCAAAGGCTCTGTTGGAATGTGAGAACTCAGTTTTTCTTTTTTCTCGGCTGATCCCTCCCTCACCCTTTCCCATATCACCTCTCTCTCTGTCTCTCTCTCTCTCTCGCTCTTTCTCTGTGGTGTCATTTCATCCAGCTATAACTCTTCTTGTCCTTTCTTTAAGTTTCTCCCCCGACCTCTCTGTGCTCTTTTATCCCCCCATCCCTCTCCCTCTCCCTCACTGTGAAGGAAGAATGGTGAAGAGAAATGCTTTGTTAAGTGTGCGGTTGTCATAGTGACCTCAGTGATGCCTGAGAAATGCATGATGGGTGGGGATGCGTGAGTGAGGGGGTGTGAGAGTTGGTTGGGGGGGGTCTTTTGTGTAAAGTTGTGTGCGTGTGTGTGTGTGTGTGTGTGTGTGTGTGTGTGTTTGTTTGGGGGTTGGGTGTGTGTGTGTGTTGTAAGAAGTGGAATATCCAACACGAGTTCATGACCTGTAACAGACAGAGCGTTATTAGAATCTTCAGAATCGTTCCAAACAGGTTACAGATATAACGTTTCTGAAATTCTAACAGGTTATGATATAAACAGGTTGTTGTTACTCATATTTTAAACATATAAACACTTCTACAACCTTAATGCAACATTAACACAACAGTGTGTTTTATAAAAAAAAAAAAACTCTGAAAATAAAGAAATGTAATCATCACAAAAATAAACTTGCGCTAAGCTAAAGCCGTTAGCTGTGACTAGCATGGTGACAGGTTTATTTTTAAATTAATTAAAGACATGCGCATTGAGAAGAAAAAATATCCCTTTGTTAGCTAAAGTTATGAAGATGAAGTTCTTCTGTGCGTGTGTGTGTGTGTGTGTCTGTGTGTGTATGTCTGTGTGTATACTTACTGCGTGTAGTTTGCTTTTAGCTGCAGTTAATGTCAATTCAATTCAATTCAATTCAATTTTATTTGTATAGCGCTTTTAACAATTGTCATTGTCCCAAAGCAGCTTAACA
>JAQMYJ010000016.1:23457537-23480273 GCA_030014305.1 Clarias laeviceps
CTTCCTGTCAGGGAAGGTGTGTGTGTGTGTGTGTCAGCGGTACGAGTCTCCATCTGCATCTGTGTGTGAGTGAGTGAGTGATCAGTAATCAACTATCACATTATTCAACACACACGCACACACACACAGATGCAGATGGAGACTCGTACCGCTGACACACAGTGTGCCGTCTGACTCCGCTGCAGCTCGTGCTCAGGCTGATCTGACGCCCAGTCAGGTTTCTGTGGTTCTGACCCGTGATGTGACCCCAGGCTGACCCGGGAAGGAACATGATCCGGTAGTGAAAGCTGCACTCGGCTCTGTAAAGCTCTAACCTGTATTTACAACTGAAAGCTAAGCGTCGTCGTGTCTGTGTGTCGTCTGGTGTGGGAGACTCGGAGCTCAGGGTGGGGCGGGGTCAGAAAGTGATAACGGACCATTAGTGTCTGGACCAGGAAGACACACACACACACACACACACACACACACACACACACACACACACACACACCCCAGAGTGTCTGGAAGAGAAAATAAAACCCCAGGTGATGTAAATGAGAGGTCATGTGGGGCTTTTCCCCCCTGAAACACTTCCTCTTTCCTGTTAATCCAGTGTGTAGCTGCTTATCACCACTTTATCACCCTGATCTGTTTAACCTTCTCTCTCACTCACACACACACACACACACACACACACAGTGCTGAGTCACGGTGGACTGTAGATACACAGAGGTCATACAGGTAGCAGGGGGAAAGAGAGGACAGAAGAGTGATGTACAGAAAGACAGACAGGCTGAGAGTGAGACAGACAGGCTGAGAGTGAGACAGACACTGCACTTTTGTTGGAACAGGTTTCATTACAGACTTGTTGAGACCTGAATATTTTCCTGATTTTTCTACCACGGAACTGTTGTGTGATGATGAAAGGAGAGGTGTGTGTGTGTGTGTGTGTGTGTGTGTGTGTGTGTGTGTGTGAATCTGAACTCTCACCTGCATCATGTTTAAGCCGTGTGTTTAACAGTGTTAATTACGATGTGTTTGTAATGAGCAGCTGATACACACATGCTGTTCTTATACTGAGCTCCAGCTAACAGTGTCTGTGCTGCAGTTGTAATGTACTCTCTGTGTGTGTGTCTGTGTGGTGTGTGTCTGGTGTAGGTGGCCATCAAATCCATCAAGAAAGAAAACATTAAAGATGAACAGGACCTGACACACATCAGGAGAGAGATCGAGATCATGTCGTCCCTCAACCACCCCCACATCATCACCATATATGAGGGTAGGTGTGTGTGTGTGTGTGTGTGTGAGCTCTAACACTCCACAGGGGCAGATCTCTGGGGGTGGGGCAGATACTGACATACCTGTGTGTGTGTGTGTGTGTGTGTGTGTGTGTGCAGTGTTTGAGAATAAGGATAAGATGGTGATTGTGATGGAATACGCCAGTAAAGGAGATTTATTCGACTACATCAGTGGGAGACGCGTCTCAGAGCGAGAGACTCGGCACATCTTCAGACAGATCGTCTCAGCCGTGCACTACTGCCACCGGGTAACTGCCCCCCCCACCACCACCACCACTGCACCACGCCCACACGACACACACAATTCACACACACAATGATTTAGACCAAGTTGGATCTACAAAATCAACATCTCCTCAAATTTATATATGTGTGTACACACACACACACACACACACACACACACACACACACACACACGAGTACAGTGGAATTTTATAAAACATTCAGCCCACACCCATACAGGATTGTTTGACTGATCAACAACACAAAACACACACACACTCATTCTTGGCCTTATATAACCACACAAACACTAAACAGGAGCAATGGGGCAACAGAAATTGGACAGAAACAAATGCCAGGAACATTGTGTGTGTGTGTGTGTGTGTGTGTGTGTGTGTGTGTGTGTGTGTGTGTTTTACATAACATCACGTGATGTGAAGCTTCACTATGTAACAACACTGAAACCCCAAATGTGTGATTAAATCCTAAGACGTGATTTAGCCGTGTGTAATAAACCTAAAGAATAAGGGTGTGTGTGTGTGTGTGTGACGTGACGTGTGAGGGAGTGTAAGGTCAGAGAAACATCACGGCTCACTAGTGTGTCTGTCTGTTTATTAAAACGTGTGTAAAGTGAGTAAACGGGTCGAGATGTAATCACAGTCCTGAGTCTAAAAAAGGAAACTGTTTCATCTCTCTCACACACACACACACACACACACACACACATTTCCTGCGACTGGAAATCGCTCATCTGCATTCTTTTACTACATTCCTTTTTCCTGGTCCAATGTTTTTGTCCCCCTCCCTTCTTTCTGTTCTGCGTTTTCCTTCCTTTTCTTTTCTTCTCCTGTAATCGTCTCTGGTTTCTGGGAACCTGTGAGCTGAAGGTTTTCCCTCCTGCCGAGAAACACAACAGGCCGACATAGCTCACATTCCACACGCCGGGACTTTTCAGGACCTTATTTAGAGATCAGTAAAACAAGATAAGCCGACTGAACCGGTCAGTTTTGTGCTGAGCCGACAGCAAATCCACACACACACACGCACACACACACACACAAAAATAAATAAATACAGAATTAAATGAGAGTCAGGTTTTAGTTACCGAGCAGGAAGGTGAAATTATACAGAAACCAAAACCCTCAGGTGGATTTTGCAGATAAACAAACAAGATGTTAATTACCAGAAGCACATCAAAGGCATAATGTATGATGGACTTTATTATTATTATTGTTATTAGTAGTAGTAGTAGTAGTAGTAATAATAATAATAATAATAATAATAATAAAGTCTTTTGGTGTGCTTACACAGATACACTCACAGTGAAGTTATAAAAAGCTCTGACACATGAAATAAACGCTAAACATACATAAACTACAAAATACTAATATAAAATGACTTCATTTCTGCCTATAGGATGTTTCTCACATTGAAGGTCTTAATCCACACATTTACACTTTGCTGTGTGTGTGTGTGTGTGTGTGTGTGTGTGTGATGGAGGGTTTTGCTAGCTGTAACTATTTAGTTTTCTTCTCTTACAGAACGGCATCGTGCACCGCGATCTGAAACTGGAAAACATCCTGCTGGACACAAACGGAGACGTGAAGGTGAGACGCTTGGAGTGAATAAACACATACCGATAAAGCTCACACCCTTTGTGTGTGTGTGTATATATATGCAGTGAGATGTTCTGCATCTGTGAACACACACACACACACACACACACCCATCAGTATCACCTGCGCTGTAGAGGCTGATGTTCTCTTTTCACTGTGCAGTGTTTGGCCTTCGCCTCATTTAGCTCTCAGTTTCATCGACACCCTGTTTGGCGCGTCTCACACAACCGTCGCTCACTAGCTTCTCGGCTGTAACGCACACACACGCAGCACGGCGTCAGTGAACAGGTTACCAGGCAGTTACCATGGGAACGTGTGGGCTGGACCCCACTCTGACTGAAGTGACTGCGAGTTGACATGAGGGTGTGTAACTAATTTCACGCGTGTGTGTTTTCAGATTGCTGATTTTGGGCTGTCAAACCTGTACCGGAGAGACGAGTACCTGCAGACATACTGCGGGAGCCCTCTGTACACCTCGCCCGAGATCGTGAACGGGCGGCCGTATAAAGGGCCGGAGGTGGACAGCTGGTCTCTGGGCGTCCTCCTGTACGCTTTGGTGCACGAGGCCATGCCGTTCGACGGCCACGACTACAGGACGCTGGTGCGACAAATCAGCACCGGAGACTACCGCAAACCCAACAAGCCATCAGGTACGTACCCTCCTTCTGTCCCTTTAAACAGGACGTCCTTCGTGCACAAACTCCTGTCACATCACTAAACCGAACGTGCAGATTATATTATATTATGAGGGGGAAAAAATTACTCCTGGTGTATCTTGTCTCAACAAATCAGTGTCACCAAACATTTACAACTTTGTGTACAAGAAAGCAAAATCCAGGAAAACACGGATTGGACAAATCCAAGCAAGACCAGCGTACTTGTGTTTTAAGGAGGTGTCCTTTCTGTCATAATAACTGTATTATAATATTATACCAGCAGTATTATTAATAATTAGCTGAATGACTGTAGTGCTGCTGAAACACTAGAGTATTTGTGTTGGAAATGTGATTTAAACAGCTCTGGTAAAGACTGAACTCTACCCGTACAGATGCATGTGGTTTGATCCGATGGATGTTGATGGTGAACCCTGATCGCAGGGCAACTCTAGAGGAAATTGCAGGCCATTGGTGGCTCAACTGGGGCTACCAGCACCCCCTCCTGGCCGAGAACGAGACGACAGCAACAATGACGACTTCCACGTCTTCGCAAACGAGCAACTCCGCCCGAATCACTGACTGGCTTCGGAGAACCTCTCGACCTCTGCTGCACAGCGGCTCGAAAATGCGCTGTCTTCTGCGTCCAGGAGGGGGAGTCACGGGAGACGCGTCCATCACGCGCCAGCGCTCAATCCGCAGGTCGCGCAAAGAAAACAACGTGTCTCAGAGCATGCAGGAGAACACCGCGCCCAGGCCGTTTAAAGGCATCCTGAAGAAACGTGGCAGCTTGAAACAGAAGCTGTGTGGAGAACCGCAGGTCCCACCTTTGGAAGAGAAAATGACGAATGCTGTAGTGGTGCCACCTGCAGCCCAGCCTTCACTTCCTCCCCCAGCCCCACCCCCTCGCAAGGGAATCCTGAAGAAGCCGGTGGAAAGAGAGAGGGAATCGGGTTACTCCTCGTCCACCGAGGGCAGCGACTCCACCCAAACGCCGCATCCTGAGCCGTGTACCGCCATGCCACCGCGACAGAAAGGAATCCTTAAACGTAACGGAAGGTTTTCCTCCGGTGGTCTGCAAGAATTCGGGGAGTTCGGCTCCCTGGACCAGCTAGCCGCATCCCTTCCGACAGGGGGCATCAGATCTCGTCCCAGCATTGCCATCAGTGAGGACAGCATTCTTTCATCAGAATCCTTCGATCGGTTAGACCTGCCTGATCGCCGTGAACCTGCAATGAAGGTGGGCCGTCCAGCAGGGGGCCCCATGCGCGGCAGCGTTTCGGCCGACAATCTGCTGGACATGAAGGAAAGCAGGCAGGAATTATGGGATACGGACAAGATGGGTGAAAGGAAATTCTGTGACACAGACTGTGAGACGTGACCAAAGTTCCGTGTCTGTGTGGAACAAGCGCACACATGAGCTGAAACTCTCGATACAAACTTGTTCAAACCCGACAAGTCCATTTCAGGACATGTTCTGATTCTGCACGGGAAAGGACTCGTTGTGGAGAAGGTGGTACTCGTGCAAGGAAGGACAGCTAGCCAGAGTTAGGCGAGCTTCCACAAACAGACGTGTAGCGGGCGCGTTCTGCATGACGGACTGGAAACATGAGCCGACTGTAAAGCTGGACTTTAATGCTGGTTTAAGTAAAACTAGCTGATTTAAGTTTGTTTGTTACGGGTTTGATTGAATTAAACAAAGCACATTTTATTATTGAGCCAAAATGGGATAGAAAGGGAATGTGTTGGGGTTAGTACGGTTCGGTACAGTGCAATTCACCAAGCAGCTGTTATTAGAGAGGTGATGCTCCTTTTAAACAGCATTTCCACAACATGTGTGACGTGACTGGGATCGTGTTTCGTGAGATTTAAGACTGAAAATTACCTAAAAGAACCAAAGATGCTGAAAGTACACAGTTAAAAACAAATGTATTCTGCGTAATAATCAGACTACAGAAGCGACCTTTTGGTTTATCTTCTCTAAGATCAGAAGCTTGTAGCTCAGAGTCCACTGGTGATAAGAGGGTTTTATTTTAAAACGACAGTTTGTTAAACTTGTTAACGATTAACCTTTAAGACAGGCGGTTATCAGTCTCGCTCTCGGCTGAAACCCCAGACCAGACACAGCTATTTATTGCTTTATGAATTTACTCTGTGATGGGGATTAGTACAAGTAAACAGACTGTAAGACGTTTGTGAAAACAACAGTTTTGTAATTTGAACTCATTAATCGAGGGCTTGTGTAATTTTAATTTGTGAAAAACCTGCTTTTGTCAGAAGGTTTGAGAAGGAACGAGGACAGACCTGCATTTTGTTGGTGCTGTCCAACTTTCGGTTGATGCAGACCGTAAATAATTCTTGAAATGTAATTTTATTTTTTTATAGTCATTTTATTTTCATGATGATTGTGAATACCATATTAGACCCGAGTTTATTTGTTATTCAAAAAATTTAAGAACATGATGACACTGCAAAACTGTGATGTTTTTTGTTTGTTTTGTTTTTTTACGCTTGTGTTCCCGTCAGAGACGGCGTGTACACGCGTCTAACACCGCAGGGCAAACTGCAAACACTTTGTACGGATACAGGACCAGTGGGGCAATAAAAACTCACAAACACAAACGCTATTGTTTCCTTCTATTCATTTCATATCTTAGCTTGGGTTTAGGATTAGATTTATAGCTTAAATGATAAAGTCTGATTACTGAAGGGTGCTGAGAAGCCAAAGATCAGAGCCGGAGTTCAGTCTAAACAGGAAGCTCGGTGCACTACTTACCTCTGTAGACGTGTTGGTCAGCTCTACTGCACACTGCGGTCCTGACTCCCCTGAGGCGGCCTGGAGAGCAGACTGAGGCGGCTAGCCGCGTCCTGATTGATTAATTCTGTCGACTCTTACTTCATACAAATGACATGAACGACATCTTAAAGCGTTTCGGTCCTGAAATGAAACATGGCAGGGAGGAAGGAGAGCAACTTCATCCCTTCTGTCACGTGAAGTGTTAATCAAGATAAACACACATTCACCAAAAGGAGGAGATCTTTTAAAAACAGCAGTGTAGTATTTAAGCAGAAATGTTTATATAATTATTATATCTTTTGGTTTCCACACTTGGGTTTCACTTTAACCCTCTCACGGCGACATTTGGAAAGCAGCATTGGTGCAGTGTGCAAAGGACAAATAAGAAATGCAAACCCTGTGCAAAGGTATACAAAACGTGAAGGAAATGTGCCACGCAAGCAGTTTAACACTAACACACACACACACACACACACACACACACAACACTAGGAACATTTGAAACAAGACACATTATACATACATACAAGTGCATCTTAGTGAACTTAAAGCTTTCTGAACCCCAGAACTGAAAAGCAGTGGTTTAGTAAACTTCGCTACAGTCATGGTGTGTTAAAGGGAAATGAGGAACAGGGAAATTAATAAGCAGAGAATTGTAATAAACTAATAAAAGTATATTTTAATCCTATACCAGACACTTTGTAATAATAATATAATGAGAAATTAATTCCATCTTCCCCACCCTTTAATAAGTAACCTAATGTCATCAACGTAATATTTGATTTAACTGAATATTTGAACATGTATATTAAACAGCTGGTACAATCTAGTCACCATAACTAACCTATGTGTGTGTGTGTGTTTATGTAACACGTATGCTGTTGATCCCTTCAGTTCGGACGTCCTGATAGTGAGCTAACAGTGTGATCCACCTGACAGGGTTCTGTAAGGCTCAGAGGGGACTGTTTGACTTCCTGGGTGGTAACAGATGAGCCCGAAGTGCACATGGCCGGGTCTGGGGGCAGAGTGACCTTCAGAGTCTCCTCCAAGGCAGAGTAACAGTTACAGAGAGACACCTGGGAGGAATAAGAAGAAAAGCGTTCATGAACCTCACGTCGTTTTTAAAATTTAGTTTAAACTAAATCAGTCTCATGATGTGTGAAACGAACCCAAACCAAACTGCCCCCAGTTACACACCACAACACTCCTTTACACTCATATCCTTAACAACACGGCAGTGTGTGTGTGTGTGTGTGTGTGTGTGTATTGACAGATGGCTGCAATCCTGGGCCACTCCACCCGCGGTGTTTGCATATTGTGTGGAAAAACACAGATGAGAGCTCAAACAACACCAGAGACGAGAGGATGTGAAACTCATGACGATCAGATCCTTTACTATCACACGTTAACAGCCTTGTTCATGTTTATAGAAAGACACTTCAGTCTAATAAATGAAAGTCTCACTAGGTCAGTGTCTAAGAGGCTAGCCATGAGCTGCAGGAGTGTGTCGCAGGACAGCGTGCCATCCAGCAGAGTCAGACGCCGAGCTGCAGCAGCCACACAGCTACAGGCGATAACGGAGGGCAGATAGGTTGAAAATGTAAACTCTGCAACACACACACACACAAGTATTGGTTTACTGCTGAAAAAACAGAGGCAGACACACAAAGCTCAAGGTGATAATGTAAGAAAGATACTGATAATGTATGGATAGATTATCTGAACACACACACACACATACTTCAAATAGTAGCTGGACCTCCTCATCCTGAGGCAACACAATGTACAGAATAGCTGAACTGTAATACACTGCATAAAGACATGTTATAGCATGTTTAATACCTCACTACCCTGACCTATTCAGGCTAACAGTGCGCCTGTAGTCAGCTGCTCCCCAAGGACACAGGGCCGTCCAACAACCCACAGGATCAGTAACATGTAACAAACTTCAAATAAAACACATAAAACAGAGCACATGTCTAGTGTGACTGGTTACATTTGGGCTAAAAGGGAGATTGTGTTTATTTCACAATCTGACCAATCTGTTCCTTTAACGCTGCCATCAATGACATCATCACCACGGCAGCACTGCCTTATACCGCTCTGATCAGCATCTGCTCCTAAATAAGCTACAATAGAGTTTAATTCTATTTATTTATGGAACTGATTAACCTGTGTGTGTGTGTGTGTGCGAATATAAAGCTCTGATAAAAATAGACACAATGGACGCGCACACACACACACACACACCTCCTCTGTGACCCCACTGACCGTCAGCCTATGCCACAGGACTGGGAGGAGTACACACACCTTGTTAGACAGGTGTTGTGTCTCTAAGACAGGTGTGTCTCTATCCTTTCATACACTATAGCTCTCTGACAGGAAGTGCTGAGCCCAGAAGAATGGCTTACACTATCCCATAATAAGCCTGTGGTTGCCTTGGGCTACCTGAGTTCCTGGACGAGGAAGGGCAGGTGGGGGAGTGGGGTTTCAAATCACACCTTGCTTGGGCACACACACACACACACACAAAACTGAGAGAATATTCCGGAGCCAGCACCACTTTTTTTTGTGTGTGTGTGTGTGTGTGTGTGAAAGAATGTGTTTATACAGAACCATTACCATGAGACACAGTACCTGTATGGAAATAAATGGCTATGTGATTCTGCACCTGTGTGTGTTTACCTGTAGCAGCCAGAGCGATGTAAGTGTGTGTGTGTTTGCGCAGGGCTGAGGGGTCAGGAGGAATTATGGGAAGTCCCTGCAGTAGCGGCTCCATGAAGTCAGAAGGCAGCACTGAGGCCAAATCCCAGTTCAGCCTAGACACCACCAGTAACTCCCACTGCTACACACACACATTTAGGGGTTGTACACAGAACCCACTAACTCTAGGTGAGAATTAAACTGTTATGTCAATTAAACACGATAACAGAAGCCAATCAGCAGAGACGTGTGAAGATGCCTGGGTTCATTAGCCTCCTGTGATGATTAGATCACCAGCTCTTTATGAAGATTACCAGTAGCTGTGTAAGGGAGAAGGCGCTGTCGGTGTAGATGCAGAGATCCACAGCGCTCAGAGGAACCGAGTCTCTGAGTTTGGAGGCCAGGAACATGCAGGCGGAGCCGAGCAGCTGCAGACTGGACGTGGACATTTCGCACTGAGCCATGTACCTGTCCAGGTACTGAACTGATAACGGAAAGACCTCCTCTTCGCACCTCTGCTCCTCACACACCTGGAGAACCCAAAAACATGAAATCAGACTGAGTCCAAGGGGAAACCATGAGGAATTATAAAGGGTGTTTGAGTCAAAGCGGGACTTTTCGTAACAGTGCGGAATAACAGAACGCTCCCTTTATATGTCTATATAATCCCCTGCTACACTGACGCACTTATCCCAGTGTTTCACTAGTTCTTGGACACCATCGAGGTAGAAAGGCCGGATCGGGCAGCCTGTGAAACGCCGGCCTCCCAGGAACTCCTTTAATGCTTGCTCAAACATGTGTACAATGTCTTGGAGTGAGGTCAGGACTGGACGGGAGGATGTGGTGATAACTCGCAGCCGAGCTCCTGTAATGTGTGTGTGGTTCGGTGGGCCGTATTGTCCTGCGAAAAACACAACGCCTTTGGTGATCAAAACAAGCGGTTTATTTTATTATTATTATTATTATTAAAGGAGTTCCTGAGAAAACTTTCAACCTTGATGGTGACGCTTTGACTTTTTTTCGTTTTACAACACAAGAGCGTCTGGTATTTAACAGAAACGATTCCCTCGACTGTGGTTTGGTGTTTGTGTGACACATTCATTCACCTGGATGTGAAAATGTCAGCAGCACTGATGGGACTCTGACTCTTTGTACAGTGAATCAAATCACTTGCATTACGATTCAGAGTCGATTCCCACTTCGGTTCTCACATGAGTAAGAGATACGAGAAGATATTTCCACCAGTAATTGTTCTTTTGTGATTTTATTCCCTCATTGTTATACTTTTTAATAAACAAAATACTGTTTATTGCAGTGGATTTTATAAAACACACAGACGGTGTCCTGCTGAGAATCAAATCTACGGATCACTGTTTACACTAACAAACAGGTTACAATGTTACAAAAAAGTTTTTATGAAAAGTTTTCTTGATTAAATTAAAAGGCTATTCTTATTAACATGCCTATAAATAGTGAAACGGGAAGAAACACTGCTAACCGACTCGGCTCTTAAGATTCACTTCAAAGAGTCGACTCAATGAATTGACTCCTTCCTCCGCGAACGACACATCTCTACTCATCTGTGTGTGTGTGTGTGTGTGTGTGTAAAAGCCACAGGTTTACAATAACACCCAATCGGACTCCAGATCTCATTATATTTAGTTGAGGTTAAATAAGATACCTGTAACATCCACCCTGTGAGGATTCTCCTCATGTACGGCTGCACCTCAGTCTGTACGGAGCCGAAATAAGACTCTGACAGCGCGTATCGTCCCTCTAAACTCGTCAGGTTTCTCCAAACCCGGCCATCCTCCACCAGAACCGGGTCACGGACCGCCCGAACCAGCCTGTGCTTTGGGGCGGCCTCGAGCGTGTCTTCATAACAAATCAAATCCATGTGAATATTAAATACCAGTAGCAGTGTTTATTCTGAGTGAACGCTCCGAGTCGAGAAATTTATTTAACTGTTAAGATTTAGCCACGAAGCTAACCAGTTAGCAGAGCTGTTTCTAAGCTAAATTTCTAGCTAACCTTTATTTCAAACAGCTGAAATCACTCAGTAAACGACGGGAATGCAGTGCTAGCTAGTTAAACTACCAGCAGACACTTTTAACGATATAATAAACACTAAACATGCTGTGTTTATTTGTCTTTTCTTCACTAGCCTGCTCCTGTCAGGAGGGAGCTCAAAATGGCGCCCAGGCTTCGCGCGCGCGAGACTGTCAGCACGTGCTATGGCTCACGCGAGTCTTCTGCGTGTATTATATAATATAAAGTGACCGAAAGTGGATTTATTACACAAACACACATTAATAAATACAAAATATTTAAAACTAATACAAAACTTTTAACACTTGATCTTTGACTGATTTAATCATTATTTGAGTGATTTTAGTGAAATTTATCCACAAAATGAGGCAAAAAAAAAAAAAGTTAAATAACCACACACACACACACACACTGATATTACAGTCCATATTTATTACATATTTAATAATCAGGTATGAAGTGTGTAATATCTGGCCTTATCTTGACCTTTCAAGGACACTCCTCAGTCGCACTTCCCACAGGCCGTGTGTGTTTATGTTAGCAATTAGCCAACAGCTTCATAAAAGCAACGTGACATTAACTAGTGGGGAAAAAACACTTTTAGTGGAAAAAGTGTTTATTTACATTTAATTTGATATTCAGAAATAAGTTGAATTAAATGGTACACTGAACACAGTTTCACCTGTATGTGAAAGCACGAGCACACACACACACACACACACACACACACGCTCCATCCTGAGTGATGCGACTTCTCCTTTCCATCCTCCACTAACATTAGACTGTAATAAACAGGTTTATTAACATGTGATCAGGCAGGAACGGGCTGTTGTGCTCAGTGTACCTCCAGCAGGGTGAATACACTCAGATATAAAGTCCTGACTTGAGAGTGGTGTGTTTTTTCAGTCCAGTGCCATGACGGGCGTGGCGTCCTCCTGGTCACGTGACGATGCGTTCTGAAGCTCGCGCCTGATTTCGGCTGATATCTGCGTGTGCGTTTGGACCTTCAGCAGCTCCAGGAGCGCCGCCTTCTGTTCGGAGGACAGGTCGGCCTTGTAGCGCTGCACCAGTGTGAGCAGACTCTGATGCCACAGCACAGGAAGCACGCGCTGCTCTGTCCGGAACGACAGGAAGTGAGCAACCAGCGCGTCCAGCACGCGAAACGGCAGCGCGTACTTCTTATCCAGCAGCAGGCGGAGGAAGATGCTGTTTGCTCCGTTATACTCCATTTCTGCCAGTTTCAGCATGGCGGCGCTGCAGGAAGACACAGAGACGCAATCAGATATTTGACATGTGACACTCTGGAGTACTGTACACTACAATATTCATCAGCGACCTCGTCACTGTCTCTCTCACTTCTTCTGTGTTCCACTCAGCACAGAGGATGACTAAAGAGTCAGTCGTTTAGGACATAAAGAGATCCCAAACTACACATCGCAGGGCAGATCATTTCCTGCCTAACAGGCTAGCAGCTGAGATCTACATGTTGAGTGTGTGTGCATGTGTGTGTGCGCGCTACCTGGAGTGCAGTACAGGAATAGAGCACTTGGTGAGGATGCTGCCGATGATGATAGCCTCTCTCAGAGTGCACGTCCCCGACTCACACAGCGGGATCAGGATTCCTGCAGGAGAGAAATCAATCACTCATCAATTACTGCTGATTAGTCCTTTAGCACTGTTATATCACATGTTACTCAGCAGTTTATTATCAGGTTTAGTACTCTGGACTCCTGACCTCCGAGTCTAACTGATCAGACTCATTTTACAAAACTTTTTTTCTGTCGCTTCTCTAATCGACAGTATGCACAGTAAGCGAATAACAATACTGCCCCCTAGTGCTCTAATATAATTATGCAACTTCTGATAAAGACCAGATTGATTAAATACATCACCACCACTATAACATAAACCAGACCTGACCTTTAAACCAGGCCCCGGGTTTAAACAGAGCCTTCTTTAGAGCGCTGTACAGGTGGAAGTTCAGCTTCTTGTACTCGGCGATGTCGTCTCTGATCCGCGGCAGCAGCACCAGGTTATAAAAGCGCTGAGCCATTCGCTCCTTCAGGTTTGATGCAAAAATCCTGCATACACATGTTCAATGTATGAATAAAGCAGCTGCAGTTAGACAGGGCAATGTGAGTGTGTGTGTGTTTGTGTGTGTGTGTGTCGCACCGTGTGGCCTGGTACATCGCCGCTGCGCTCCATGTCTCAGGCTCGGTGAGGTAAAGGACCTGCTCCCAGTTGGACAGTGCCGGGATGATCTTAAACGCTTTGGGCAGTTTCCCACTGCGGTACTTACACAGGACCTGAGAGAGAACCGCACAGTCAGTACAGAAGGCCGTGATCACACCAGGCTGCAGTACACGTGAGACTGAGCAGCCACGCACACGCTCCATCAGCAGCAAGCCACTCATCTTTAGAAAACATTTCATACACACACATACGATAACATCACAGCAGCCAGGAGGAAAATCACAACAGTGCCTTGCAAAAGTATTCGCACCCTTTGAAGTTTTCCACTTTTTGGTCACGCTTCAACCACAAACGTAAATGTGCTTTATTGGAATTTTATGTGACAGACCAACACAAAGTGTCGCATCATTGTGAAATTATGATTTTTTTTTAAATTAAAGACATGAAAAGTGTGGCGTGTGTTTGTATTCAGTCCCCTTACTAAAATCCAGTGGAACCAACTGCCTTCAGAAGTCACCTAATTAGTAAATAGAGTGGAAATCATGTGGAAAAGTGTAAGGGGTATGAATACTTTTGCAAGGCACTGTTAAGACTTTTTTTTTTTTTTAAGTTCCTTTAAGGAAGTGTGCATGGTTATGGGAATGGCATGGGCGTGGCGTAAAGCCTGGCATGGGCGTGCCCTCACCTTACTGACTCCTCTGTACACCTCTATAACCCGCGGGTCCAGCTGAGGCATGGGCCGCCCTGAAACCTCCGACATCACCGTGCCCACCTCCGTCTGCTTCTCTGTGATCTTCTCCATGATTATGTCAGCTAAAGTACGCCTGTCTCACACACACATACACATACACAGAGACACACACACAGAGACACACACACAGTTTACATTCTAAGTCTTACTTCAGGTTCTAAGGTGGATGTCAGTAATTGTGGTTAGTTTTTTTCAGGCTTGCAGACATTTTGACGCCCACTCACTGCTGCCCCCTATTGGCCAGATGTCACAGATTCAATAAACATTGAGATTGATCATTACCCTCAGACCACTCATGTTCTCGCCCCAGGCGCTTCACTGCATGTGATTTCAGTGCTTTCATTAACATTATTATGGCTGTGCTGTGACGGGTCGTGGGATAGCGTGTGACCTTCGTGTCAGATCAGATCTTCTAGTGATAAACCTGAGATTAAAGAAATTAACTACACCCTGTTTACGTCATCAATCATACAGAAATCAGCTGGTGCAGTAAACAAGTTCATATAAACACACACACACACACACACACTGTTCACAGAGGGCCTGAGGTAATAGAGATGTTTTCAGTCCATTAGTGTGTTTTGTTTCAGCTGCGCGACTGTCTGTGAGAGCAACACGGGGCAGAGAGTTTACCTGACAGGTGGGTTCTTGTTCATGAACATCTGGATGGCCTTTTCGTCCTCCAGGTCCACCTCCACCTCTGTGCCACCTTCTCCCTGCTCCTCTCCGACGTCCGGCCACTCCTCGTCCGATTCGGCATCCTTACTGCTCGCACCTGCAGAGCCATTGGCACACACACACACACACACACACACACACACACATCAAAACTACCGACACCAGGATGTAGTTTACATCAGCGTCACACACTCGTTCCTTCACCAGCCTCACTCACAGTAAATAAACATCAATCACAGCATGTCGGGTTAAAGATGTGCTGACGCACATTACAGACAATGTGTTAAATCTGGTTCTTTATCTGATGGTGTGTGAGAGAGAGAGAGAGACTGACCCAGTAGTGCAGGAGGCAGTGTGGCCCCCCTGTTGCCCCCCGTGTTGCCCCCCCCGGGGCTCAGGCCGTACTCCCCCTGCAGCTCCTCCTGCTGAATGCGGGCCTGCTGCAGGATTTTCCGGGAGAGTTTCTGGTCCACATACTCGTCCTCCTCGTCCTCCTGGCCCTGAGCTCTGCGCTGCTTGTCCCGCTGTGGGGCTCGGAGCGCCGCGTCTCCCTGCAGGATCTGATCCGCCAGAGACACACACACAGGCCCCCCCGGGCCCCCCCGGCTCCGCTCCGCCTTAACACGCTTCACCTTCGGCATCTCACCGCTGCACCTCCACAACACCGACTAACACACACACGGCACACACAGCGTGATTCTCTGCTCCGGTCCCAACACACACACACACACACACACGTGGGGCTTCAGCTCAGAGCAAATGGCGAACGCGCATGCGCAGATCCGCACGGTTTGTGTTTACTCTCCGGTGAAATGTTCTCATCTCCTCCTCTAAACACCGCGCGCGACTTCACACACAAAACATCACGGAGAAAAATCGAATAAATCATTTCATCATATTTGTTTGTTTTATACACAACGCCTCAGTTGTGGAATAAACCGGAAGCAGTTGTGTGACACCGGAAGAGAATGTTTTTGCGCCGGAAAAATATTTTGGAATCGATTTTAATAAGTGTGTGTGTGTGTGTGTGTGTGTGTGTGTGAGTGAGAGTGAGTGAGTGAGATGGGAGTCACCTGGTGAGTGTTTACTGAATAATCTTCATTTAATTATTTAGGGCATTGTAGTAAAATCTCGTATTAGAGATATGCGGTTACTTTAACAGTGTTTAAGTCATAAAGGTGCTGCTGTGTGTGTGTGTGTGTGTGTGTGTGTCAGTGTGTGAGAGAGAGAGAGAGAGAGAGAGAGAGAGAAATACATTCCTGTCAGCATTATAATTGCTTCATTAACTTATTATTCTGACTAATATTATATATTTGTGTATGTAAAGTGTAATTATAAGTTCAATAAGTGTGTGTGTGTGTGTCAGTGTGTGTCAGGTGCCGGTGGTGGAGGGGAAGAGTGTACAGCAGACAGTGGAGCAGCTGCATAAGAGACTGGAGCAGCTCGGGGCGGTGAAGCAGGGCAGCTTCTTCGTCGACTGTGAGACGTACCACGCCACAGCAAACACCGGGGGTACAATAACACACACACACACACACACACACACACACACACACACTAATGACACTACACATGAGCATTGTGCTTGGAGGAGGCAGGACTTATGCTAGAGTGAAAAAAATTAGTCCCACTCACTTTAAGCAGGACAAAGGGAAAAGTCCTTGTCATTACAGTTCAGGCTTTATAATGAGAATTGTGTGTGTGTGTGTGTGTGTATCAGCTCAGCCCTCCAAGCTCCTGTATGTGATGCATAACTCAGAGACGCCTCTCAGTTGCCTGGCGCTGTTTGACGGCGGCCCCACGCTAGCAGCGGATGCTAACTTCGATGTGCTGATGGTGAAGCTGAAGAGCCACTTCCAGAACGCTAAAGGCCACAAGGTGGAGAGCCGCGGCGCACGCTACCGCTACGCTGACTTTCTGATTAAGGTCGGCACAGTAACCATGAGCTCCAGCGCTCGGGGAATCTCAGTGGAGGTGAGAGGTCTCACACACACACACACACACACACACACATAAACACAATACAATACCACACAAGCAGTTGATGTCCTTTACACACTGCGTGTGTGTGTGTGTGTGCAGGTAGAGTACTCAGCTTGCGTGGTTCCTGGTGACTGTTGGAACCTGATGAAGGAGTTCATGCAGAGCTTCCTGAGCTCCAGCGTTCCTGAGCTGCCCTCCGTCTTCAGCAGTAAGCCTGAGGGCCTGTTCACTCCGGCCGACTGCATGGACACCATGAACCAGTACCTCGAGCTCTTCAGCAAAATACGCAAACAGCAGGTGCTGCCAGGGAGCGGCGTGCGCTGAGACACACACGCACACACACAAAGTCAAAGTGCAGGCTGGAAAAAAGAAACACAGAACTGAAAAACTCTTTCAGCTCTGGACCAGGACCACGACAGGAAGTAAAAAATCACACACACACACAGTCACATTTCCTTGTATGTCCCCTGTGTTTTCTTCACTTTATTACACAGTGAGCAGACACTATGACCCAACTGTGATGAGTGAGTTTTCTTTTGTAAAGAAATGTCCTTTTTTTTTTTACTAAAATAAAGATTTCAATTGAATTGTAGCACTGGATGATGTCATTTATTCAGGAAGCGATGAAACAGGGCGGAGTTGATACACAGTTGGTTCTGCTGCGCTCCGTACGCTGAAAAAATGACATCACATCCCATCACCCTTTTTATTAATTTATAGATACATTCAATGCTGTGAACCGTCCATATCATGTCCACAAGTTTGTTCCAGTTCTCAGTGCCGTTCCAGCGATTATAAACACTCGTCCCCTCAGCCGTCCTCACTGTATTCTTTCTCTACAGGTTCAAACCCTGAGAAACCACACAGCAGTGTAAAGTCCTCTGTCCTGAAGATCTGAGAAATCGCTCACACTGGAAACTCCTTACAAAAACGTGTCCTTACAGTAAACATGAGGGGTTGCTCTAGAAGTGACAACGTATTAGAATGAGCATGTTAATCTAAACCCGTGATTTGCAGCTACACTACTGCCGGAACAACATGGTGCAGGATCACATAAGCCACACTTTACATTGTTATTATTTCTGTTACTTATTTATGATTTAGGCAGCACTGTGGCCTCACACCTCCAAAGGTTCGATACCTGCCTTGGCTCTCTGTGTATGTGTGCATGGAGTTGGAACCAAACCCAGGAGACTGCGGGCAAGAGGTGGGGTACATCCTGGACTGCCAATCCATCACAGGGCACACATACACACTTATTCACACGCTCATTTACACTACGGGCAATTTGGGAGCACTGATTAGCCTAATCTGCATGTCTTTCCACTGTGGGAGGAAACCGGAATGCCCGGAGGAAACCCACCAAGCACAGGGAGAACGTGCAAACATACACACAGACCCAAGGGAAGAATCGAACCCGGACCCTGGAGGTGCGAGGTCACGGTGCCGCCCCAATAATATTTATTTATTTATATATATATATATATATATATATATGTATATGTGTGTATACCACCAGTCAAAAGTTTGTACGCCCCTTCTAACTACATGGTCTGTAAAACAATACTGAAGACGTTTATCCAAAATACACAATAATCTCCTTTGAACAGTTGCTATTGCGATGTATATCTGCTACTTCTGCTCTGTAAAGCTTCATAACGGCTCTAATCTGAGGTGCTGTTTGTTAATTGGTGATTTCTGAGGCTGGTGACTCCAAATGAACTTTTGGTCTTGTTTTCCTGGGAAGGTCTTCATGAGAGACAGTTTCATAATCATGGAGCTTGATGGGTTTTACAAACACACTCGACATAATACTGTTCTTGTGAGAACTGATCCAGAACAGCTGACCTTCATGTCTTAAAATAACAACTGACTGATGTTGTTGTAGTTGTTACGTAATTACCTAATTCCATATGTATCATTTTAGAGTTTTGAAATCTCCAGTATTGTTGTAGAATGTAGAAAAGGAATCACCAAACAAAAACAAAGAAATTTGCCAGTGATCACAGACTTTTGAGTGGTAGTGTGTGTGTGTGTTTTTCGTTTGATTCTTTCAATCAGATTGGTTCTCTTGTGGTATTGAATCAAGGGGTGGTAACTTTTATCTCCTCTATACTTCTGTAATAGTTCCTGTAGGTTAAATTGGACTTTTATGTGTCTCGATCTTGTCTTTCACCAGCAACATAATGAACTAGACAAAACGATCCATCTGAAGAGAATCTAGGAGTTTATTGTCGGCCAAGCCGAGCGGATGCTCTTTGCCCCGCCCCTGCGTCCTGACGTCACTGACGCGTGTGTATTATGACTGGCATGCCCAACAGCCAATAAGAATCAAGCCTCATCGTGTTTACAACCAATCAGAAATGATGCGACTGAATTCTGAATCCCAAACGGCTCCCTATTGGATATGTAGTGCACTACACACCGAGCGGAGCGCCGTGCTGGTGTACAAGATCTGTAGTGCCCTGTGTAGTGGACACGAATGCTTTTGGGACACAGTCTGGGATTCTGTCCGGGTCCGGGTTCGGTTGAACCCAAAAAAAAAAAAAAAAAAACACAAAATCCGTGACAGCTCGCGTGCGGGAAATGATGAGGGTGAATTAAAAGCCGCATCCAGACCGAGAGCTGAGAGAGAGAGAGAGAGATAGAGACCCCACAGGGAGCTCAGTCAGCGAGTCTCTCTCGGGTTCAGAGGGTTTATCCGCAGCAACATGGCGAGCCTCTAAACTTTACATTTTTGTCCTCGCTCGTGCTTTCTACAGCGGATCCCGGAGTTTAACCCGAGCTCGAGCTCCCCGTGCTTTTGTGTCTGTGTAAAGATTAAAAACTAAAGTTGCTGTGAGCGGAGTGAGTCCCTGCCGCGGTGAGGGTGAAGCCCGGGCTGTGTGTGTGTGTGTGTGTGTGTGTGCGGTGTGTTGGCGCAGGAACTCTCAACACTCAAGTTTTACTGCCTGCTCATTCTTTAGGCTGGGGCTGAACAGCGCTCTTTGTTCTGAGGTAAGTACTGCTGGATGCTAGGCTAGCTCACTAGCTTAGCCTGATTAGCATTAGCTTACCGGCATTTCGCGAGCGCGGCTCGCTAACTTCTCCTTCTCCATGAAATAATCGAAAACATGAGGTAAATTTCCTCACAGTTGATGCTAAAGTGTGAGTTGATGACGTTGTGAGGTAGTTTTATAAACAGTGTGCGCTGAGGGGAGACATAACGCGCACATCCTGGAGTTCTGCTCCGAGAGCGATACAGTGAAACATCGCGATACTTCAGCGACTCGAAATCACTTCAGTGGGACTCAGATTATTGTTCCCCCTCCTGTGCCCCGTGGCAGAACAGGACCGGAAACTCCAGTTGAGGAGTAAAGTCCTGACTCTGGTACTGTTTATGAGGCACACTCTCTTACCTAGTGTGTGTGTGTGAGAGACTCAGTTTAATATCAGCTCTTTAACTCCACACTGTTGTGATTCTGTCTTGTCTGATGACCCAGACGAGACCCAGACCCTCGGCGCCGGTTGTTGTGTGATGTCTGACCCCATGTTTCCGTTTCTCCGCTGCAGTGTGACGCGAGGCCGCCGCTGATGACGAGATCTTGGTTGTGAGGTCGTGATGCTCGGTGCGCGCTCCATCACACCTTTATGAGTCGACCTTCAGGGTAAGTCACACAGCCTCCTCAGTCTTAACTGGAATATCGGTGTGAACATGTGTGTGATATGATGTGTGTGTGTGTGTGTGTGCACGCGTTTCCTCCGCACAGAGCTCCGGTACCGTCATGCCGCAGCGCTGTGGCTCCTGACTCCTGAGGGCTGATGCGCGTGTGGGAGCGATGGAGCGCTGCAAGCATGTGGTCCGTCTGCGTGTAGGACAACACCACTCCATCCTGAACCCTCAGAAATGGCGCTGTGTGGACTGCGATACCACAGAGTCTGTCTGGGCGTGTCTCAAATGCTCGCACGTGGCTTGCGGTCACTATATCGAGGAGCACTCGCTGAAGCACTACCGCGAGACTCAGCACTCGCTCGCCATGGAGGTGCGAGAGCTCGATGTGTTCTGCTTCGCGTGTGGCGACTACGTTCTGAACGACAACGCTGAGGGCGACCTGAAGCTCCTGCGTGGGGCACTGTCCACCATAAGGGACGTTGGCCGTCGCTCCATGCGCTCAGCGTCGTCGTTATCGCCGAACTCTGTGAGCGGCGAGGGGGCGGGGCTTTTGCACGCCGCACTCAGACATCGGAGGCGCGTACTGCTCGTGAGCACTTTCCAACGCTGGAGGACGCGGCAACAAGAGGAACGAAAAAAACTGCAACAGGAGAAGGAGGAGCTTCGGCGGCAACGTAAGGAAATGAAGAAGAGGATCATGGGAGACGACGGTAATGCACCGCCAAGGAAAAGCGCACGTCTCCTCACGCAGGCGCCGCGGCCACTGATCACGTTGATTCCCAGAAAATTTCGCGACCTGCCTGAAAAAGCGCCGCTTCCCAGCAAGACTTTGTCAAAGAATCCCAGGAAGGCGCTCCGTACTGTGAAATCGGGCGTGGCGGGAAAGCGGGCCGCCTCGTCTTTCCTGTTAGCGCGTCGCAGACGGCTGGCGCCGGGCGTCACGGGACTGCGTAACCTAGGCAACACATGCTACATGAACTCGATCCTACAGGTTCTGAGCCACTTGCGGAAGTTCAGGGAGTGTTTCCTCGCGCTGGATCTGTGTGAGACGGAGCAGCTGCTGCTGGCCAAAACGCAAGGCATGATGGGAGGAGAGAAACCGGCGCAGCCCAAAGACTCTCGCTCGTCGTCTTTGTCCGGCCAGCAGGTCTGTGTGTTTAACTCGATTTCTTTCCGACAGGACGTGAGGCGCGGCGTTACTGAGGGTCGGCGTTGTGACTAAACGCCGCTGTGGTGTTGCTGTGATTACAGGTGTCTCTGTGCCAGGAGCTGCACACGCTCTTCAGGGTGATGTGGTCGGGACGCTGGACGCTGGTGTCTCCCTTCGCCATGCTGCACTCCGTGTGGAACGTCATCCCGGCGTTCCGCGGCTGTGACCAGCAGGACGCGCAGGAGTTCCTGTGTGAGCTGCTGGATAAGGTGCAGCAGGAGCTCGAGGCCGACGGGGGCTACGGCGCCAAACGGCAGCACACGCGCACACGCATCGTCATCCCCATCACGCAGAGGAAGCTCTCCAAGCAGGTGCTGAAGGTCCTCAACACCATCTTCCACGGCCAACTGCTCAGCCAGGTGAGTCCTGCAGACCCGCAACCACGGGAACCACCGGAGTACCAGCGTTACTGAGTTTAACGAGTGCTGAGATTAGTAGGATTAGTGCTTTCTGAGTTTGAGAGAACTGAAGGTGTGTGTGTGTGTGTGTGTGTGTGTGTGTGTGTGTGTGTGTGCGTGTGTGTGTTTTTCCTGTCCAGGTGACGTGTTTGTCGTGTAAGCGGAAGTCGAACACTGTGGAGCCGTTCTGGGATTTGTCTCTGGAGTTTCCCGAGCGTTATCACAGCGTGGCTAAGCTGAGCCAGGCGTCGTCTCAGAGCTGCTCTCTCACCGAGATGCTGAGCAAGTTCACCGAGACCGAGGCTCTGGAGGGACGAATCTACAACTGTAACTACTGCAACAGTGAGCACACACACACACGCGCACACTACACACATGCACACACTACATACTCGCGCACTACACACCAGAGGTGTGGACTCTTGGACTCGAGTCATGAATTTGATGACTTTAGACTCGACTTGAAAAAATATAAAAAAGACTTGCAACTCGACTTGGACTTTAACATAAATAACTCGTGACTTTCACTTGGACTTGCGCCTATTGACTTG
>JAQMYJ010000016.1:23522349-23533096 GCA_030014305.1 Clarias laeviceps
CACACACACACACACACACACACACACACACACACACACACACACACACACACACACACACACACACACACACTATTTTAAACGCTTCTTTTCACACTAAAGTATTTCACTCTAACGTTGATTAAAGCTCTAGCAAAAACACTTCCTGCTCTTAATAAATAAATAAATAAATAAATAAATCTCTTTAAAAAACAAAATGAAAAGAATAAGAATACTGTCAGAAATGTGTGTTTGTACAATTCATTTAGAGTAGCATCTGTCACACACAACTCTGAGTTACAGTTAGTGTGTGTGTGTGTGTGTGCATGTTTAATTCCCTTTAACTGTTTTTTCCCCTAAACTGTATTTTTCTCCTAAACCCTTGTGTTTTTGCTGCTCTAACACACACTCCTGCTGCTCTAACACACACTCCTGCTGCTCTAACACACACTCCTGCTGCTCTAACACACACTCCTGCTGCTCTAAGGCTCAATACAGAGTTATAACCTTTAACACAAGACTTTCAGTAACACATATTAATGAACAAACCTCACATCTGCGTCACAATGCTTGTCATTTCTGTTGTGTGTGTATACGTTTGATGGAGGTGTGTGAGGTCATCGTTACTTATAAAAGCCATCACGGTGAGACACGCTCTTACACACTGCAAGAGCTGACAGGCTTCACAACTGGACCTCACCACGCACACACACGCACACACACACACACACAAACACAGGGTGAGTACACACTTTCTACCAATTACACTATTGTAGCATAAACCTGCTTTAATTGGTTATTTTGTTCTGGTAAAATACCATCTAATATAATATCTTTTTGTAAGCGTTTTATTGATTTGATGTAGTTAATAGTAATGTTTGGTGTGTGTGTGTGTGTGTGTGTGTGTGTGATCTGTAGATGGTGCAGAAAGGCCAGAGCTGTCGTCTCCTCATCAGCTGCATGATGTTTATCGTGCTAACAGCCGCTCACAGTCAGGAGAGCAAGAGGCAAGTGTCTGTCTGGATTTACCAAAGTGCAAAAGTTTGTGCCCCCAGTATGATATTGAAAGGAAATGTAAATGAGAGCAGAAACGGTTTCAGTCAGTTCAGTTTCACTCGCGCTTCTTTCTTAGCACAATGTTGTTACAGTGGTGTAAACTTCCTGTTATTCTGCCGTTGTTTTTGTTGCAGGAATCACTTCATTTCATTTTCATTTTCAAGTCAGTAAAAAAAAAGACAACAAATTTAAATAAATAAATTAATAAATAATAAAAGAATTGCTGTTTACCTTTTTCACAATAAAACCCTGGGAATGTAAGCTTTTGCACTAATCAATATATCTATCTATCTATCTATATATATATATATATATGTTTATTGATTAACATTTATTTTATTGCTTATGATGTGACTCATTTAAAAGAAAGTTTTGTAAAATGGAATGTCTCTCTCTCTCTCTCTCTCTCTGTCTGCCTGTCTCTCTATGTCTCTCTCTCTCTCTGTCTGTCTCTCTCTGTCTGTCTGTCTCTCTATGTCTCTCTCTCTCTCTCTCTCTCTCTGTCTGTCTGTCTCTCTCTCTCTCTCTCTGTCTGTCTGTCTCTCTATGTCTCTCTCTCTCTCTCTCTGTCTGTCTGTCTCTCTATGTCTCTCTCTGCAGGCGTGCGGTGACGGAGCATCAGTTGATGCATGATCGCAGTCGCTCCATTCAGAGTCTAAAGAGACTGATCTGGCTCTCTAGCGCCATCGAGAGGCTGCACACAGCAGAGACGCGCTCCTTATCCTCCTCTCTCTCCTTCAGCAACAATGATGGTGATGATGATGAGAGAAATGATGAAGATTCTTCCAGATATCACCCTGTGATGGACAGCAGTGTCCACCAGGGGGCGCTGGAGCTGCTGCTGAGAGACAGGTACAGGGCCCAGGCTCCATCAGGGAGAAACCAGAAAGCCAACATTCTGCAGTAACTCCAGCTCACAGAGAGGAGCGACAGCTCGCAGCAGGACAAACAGGCAGAGGAGTTCACGCAGGTTCATCAGAAAACGACAAGAGTAAACTGTAAGCCAAAATGAAACAAAAAACAAACAAACTAAAAAAACAAACTACAACGCAAAAAGAATGACGACCAAATACCAATACCAACTCTACCAAAGTGGAAAGAAACCCAAAGAAAACGAAGCTTCATGCAACAGACAGACAGATAGAATTAAAATCTAAATAAATAATAAACTGCAAAACATCCTACAAAACCTGAAAACTAATTCTCATACAATTGGCCCAGAAACATTTATAATATCAGTAAAATAATATCTGTATAAATAACTGAAGAGAAGCCTGAGCGCAGCGTCTGTCCTTCACTCGTCTGCAGGATTTATTCAGTCTGATATCACTAATCATTTGTACATCATGTAAAACAGAAACTGTGAGCTCATGATGTGGAACTGTGTGATGAAATGGAAAACTACGTGTGTTTCATTAGATCTACAATAAAATTGTATATTGTGTAACATTTCATTTTAAAATGTCTTGGCTGGATTGATTGATTGATTGATTGATTGATTGATTGAGTGTTTGACACATCAGAACTTCCTTTTCCAGTTTCATTCCAGTCTGGCACCAGATTCTCACTTCTCACAGCTCGTTGTGTAAAACTTCAACCATTCTCAAAAAACTAAAAGTCTCTCACACAATCTTTTTTTTTGGCAGAAGGTAATGTTTTTCTCAGTTGTATTAGTCAGCTGATATTTGATCAGGGAGACGTCTACGTCTGTCTGGTGTTCTGCCTCTCGTACCACCACACATCATGACTTTAGCAGGTCCCTCATGTTTAACCACAACACGTCCCACATTCAACGGAGGAAGAGATTTGATCTGCTTTCCACCTGTGTGAGAACTGCCAGTGTTTGAGACGTTTCTATGTGGCTCAGGTTTCACTGCTGGATCTTATACAGGCCTGGTGAAGAGACGCCTGACAATAATCGACTAATTATATCAACTCCTCTGATCTTTAAAATGAGTGGATAATTATGTCATTAAGTTAAGAATTATGTGTGTGTGATGAATGTGTGTGTGTGAAGATGTGTGTCAGTAAAGCACCAGAACACCAGACACGAGGACTAATGAAGTGGTTAAAGGCATTTGAACGACGTCCAATAAGAGACGGCGTCCTGCGGACTGTGAGTCTGCCAAAAAGAGACTTTATTTCACTTATACATGACATCTTGAGTGACATATCACACACACACACACACACACACACACACACACACACACATTCTCACCCACTGTCCCATTTTTTCTTGTCACTTTCCTTATATGGTCATCCCTTCCTGATAATTAGTTGTGTCTGTCACATGCTTGGTTCTTATTCACATGTGCTCACAGCAACCTGTTTTTCCTGTTCATCCACACACACACACACACACACACACACACACACACAAACTCATCTCTTGAGTCCTGAAATGAGCAGACCTTTATATGGTTTTATTTTATTTTATTTTTTTACCTAATTAGGGTGAAGAGCGAAAATAACTGAAGCTCATTTCTCTACTGCACTGATTTTAACAATATAAAACACGTCAATCTTTAGACACGTGAAGAAAAACAAAAGCACTGTGCAGAATTAATGTGAGAACACGTCTGTACAAAGATCAAACAAAGTCAAACACCTGACAAATACTGCTTTATAACACCAAACATGATTTAGTCCTGTGCTGATAATCTAACACACACACACACACACACACACACATACAGTATTGCGATGTTACTGTAAACCAGGATTAAGTGAGGTGTGACTAACATGATCTGAGAGTGTAACATCAGCACACATCTGGACACGAGACAGAAACATCAGCGTGCAGATTAACAGCTGGACAGAAGACTCGTTAAACAGTGATTTAATGCAAACTTTCAGGAATTTTAAAGTAAATTTAAGAGTTAAAGGACACACACACACACACACACACACACACACAGTGATAAGCCATCTGCAGCTCGCTCCAATCTTCTAATTTGGATCCTGAGAGAGAGAGAGAGAGAGAGAGAGAGTCATTAACTTGATACAGTCTTTCGCTGTTGCATAACATAGATGTTAATTTACAGTGTGTATTTATAAAAAGAGTAACAGGATAGTATTGGTGTGTGTGTGTGTGTGTGTGTGTGTGTGTGAGTGAGTGAGTTAGAGAGAGACTTGATATTGCTGAGTTTCTTCTCCCCTCTCTAACACACACACACACACACACACACACACACACACACACACTAACCCTTGCTGGATGATTAATCATAATAATACATTTGAGTGATTTATTAAGAAAGTAACCTTTTACATTCTGTCTGCATGTTGTGACCTTTCTGATGACCCCTCACACCCTTCACCCCCTCTGGTCACCATTTTCCTTATATGGTCATCACTTCCTGCTGATTAGTTTCACCTGTTCTTTGTTTGCTTTTTCCATATTTGGTCAAACCTTCCTATTTTTGTACTCTGTGTGTGTGTGTGTGTGCGTGTCTCACTGTCACTGCAGGATGTCGGACAGTTTGTCCTGGTAGTACTCGTAGTTTTCCTGACAGTCCTCCCACGGTTCTAAGCGCTGGCCGTCATGTTCCACGAAAGTGTCCCACGTGTACGAGAAGTCCAGCGGCTTCATCATGCGTAGTTTACAGCCCGCGTCAGCGAGCGCCTTCAACCCCACCCTCACCTCTGGCTCCTCCCACTCAAACAGCCGGGCTGAGAAGATGGTGAGGCGTAGCGTTTTGCGTTCTCGCAGGATCTTGGCTAGCTTTAAGGCGCAGGAGGGACACGGGCTCGAGGAGACGTACCAGGTGACGCTGTAGCGGGCCGAGGCATCATAGTGAGGCAGCACCAGACGGAAGAAGGCGTCCTCTGCGTGATCGTCGCTCCCATGTTCGTCCTCCACGTAGCCGCGCAGCATGGCCTCATCGCCAGGACCGCGCACCTCGTTCACCAGGTAGCACAGGAAGGTCTTATTCCGACCGCACGAGTATTCCACGTTCTTATACTGGAACTTGAAGAAGAAGGGATCAATTCGGTCCCTGTAGAGGAAGTAGGGAGGATTAGGAAGTGAACTACACTCTGTTTCCACCAGGGTCTCTGAACCGTCTGAGAAACTAAAGATCCAGAGCCCGGATAAAGCACTTCATACAACACACTCTGGAATGAGAAGCCAGAAGTCACACACACTCGCACACTCACGGGTACACACTCACGGGTACACACTCACAGGTACACACTCACGGGTTCACACTCACAGGTACACACTCCTGGGTACACACTCACGGGTTCACACTCCTGGGTTCACACTCACGGGTACACACTCACGGGTTCACACTCCTGGGTTCACACTCACGGGTACACACTCCTGGGTACACACTCACGGGTACACACTCACGGGTACACACTCCTGGGTTCACACTAACGGGTACACACTCCTGGGTTCACACTCACGGGTACACACTCACGGGTACACACTCCTGGGTTCACACTCACGGGTACACACTCCTGGGTACACACTCACGGGTTCACACTCACGGGTACACACTCCTGGGTTCACACTCACGGGTTCACACTCACGGGTTCACACTCACGGGTAATGTGATTAGATGCAGACACTCATTTGCATGCTGATGGACAGGAATTTTTGTGATATTTTTGTGATAATCTACAGTCTATTAATATCTGCTCTCTCTGTCCACACACACACACACACACACACACACACACACACAAGGGTTGCCCTGGGTGACCCACACAGACAGAATTAACCCACTTGAAGCTGCCAGAGTTTCAGGTGACACATCACACTATCACACTGCTACAGTACAGCCAATCAGGACGCTTCACTAAGACCTCTGTGATTGGCCGAGAGACGAGTTCTATAGAAGATGTAAATCAGCACAATGTGGCGTCACCAGACCCAAAGCCTGAAGGCAGTCACACTTTCTCGCTTTAATTCTGTAAAGCTGCTTTGCGACAGTGAACACTGTTTAAAGAATTATACAATTAAATTGAATTGAATTGAATTGAATTGATTAGAGTTGATTGGACTGCATTATTATATGTCAACCAATTGGAGATAATGAGGGGCGGAGCATCAGTCATTCATGCCATTTACTCAAAAAAAAGAAAATAAATAAGTTTATTCTCTGACTCTGGAACTCAGATACACTCATTAGCTTGTGTGTGTGTGTGTGTGTGTGTGTGTGTGTGAGAGAGAGAGATTGTCTCTCACCCAGTGATGATCTGGAAGGGTGGCAGCTCCATCTCCTCAGGTTTTTCGCTCTCTGTCGCTCCGTTGCTCATCACGGCTGCGTCTCCATTCCCCGCCCCGCTCACCGCGCCCTCCTCAGACCCCGGGTCTGTCTTACACTCCTCCGTCTCCTTCTTTCTCTCCATCGCTCTGTCCTTCCTGACTCTCACACTGCTGCTGCTTGCCTGATCTGCCATGACTGTCTGTGTGTGTGTGTGTGTGTGAGGGGATACGACTGGAGGGCAGTATTTATAGTACCCAGTTTGTATGTGTATGTGTGTGTGTGTGTGTGTGTTGGAAGCAGTGTATCTGTCTCTAAGTTAGAAGTAGCAGTAGATATATGTTTGTGTTGGGGGCAGTGTGTGTGTGTGTGTGTGTGTGTGTGTGTGTGTGTGTGTGTGTGTGTGTGTGTGTGCGCAGCTGCTGCATGCACTATATAAAGCACTGCAGAACTGACAGATAAGTGATATGAGGGACATTCCTACACACACTCACACACACACACACTCACACATACCTTTTTCTGACAGACTAATGACCCACAAACTGTCTCACACACAATCTGTCGATTCCTTTATACTGAGTTTATTATTAACTTTAGTGATGTTAATCAGTGTTATGACTGGTGATGTTTATATGATGATGATGATGATGATGATGATGTGTATATGAGTGTGAGACGGTTGGGGTAAGATTGGGAGCAGTGCAGGGAGCAGAGATAGTGGTTTGGGGAACATGGAACAGCAGGTCTGTGTGTGTGTGTGTGTGTGTGTGTGTGTGTGTCTGAGGCTCTTTCATCACAGAGCTGCTGATGGACTAACAGCTGGAGCTGGACTTTGGTCGTGACATTAATCACAGTTTTATTCACACTGACCTCCTGAGAACCGACTCATCTTTACTCTGAGAAAATTTCAGAAGGTTCATCTAAATGTAAAGACACTGAAATTAAGATTCACACAGAACACTGAGGTATGAGAGGTATGAGTTAAAAAAATGAAGAGGAACACAAAAAATGAAAAATAAATCAAATGAACAATACACACACACACACACACACACACACACACACAGTTCTGGCTCTCCCACATTCCTAAACGCCTCTGAGATTGTGAAATGTGGGAAAGAGCAGGTAACACTACCTGGACATGTCTCACATGCTTTCTTTAACCATTGTGTTGAGTAATGGAAAAAGTGAGGACAAAAGAAAAAACACTCACAGCCGCGTCATGGAGTTATAAACATCTCTCTCTCTCTCTCTCTCTCTCTCCCCCCAATATTGAGTAGGTCCCCTTTTACCACCAGTCTGACCTACAGTAGCGTTTCTATTGGGCCAGACATCTCCCCATGTGCATCATTGAGTCTGGGGCCAGTTCCTGGGTTTTCCTCCCATTGATCGATCACTTCAAATTCAAATTCAAATTTTATTTGTCACATACACAGTCATACACAGTACGATATGCAGTGAAATGCTTATACGACCGCCAGTGACCTTAAAAAATAAAAGCTTAAACATAAGAAATAAATATGAATAAAAAAGAAATACAAAGAAAATAAATTTAACTAGTAAAATATACTGTACAAATAAGGGCATAATAAAAATATTACAAAATATAGATTTAATTTAAAAAAAAAATTTTTTTATTAAAAAAATTTGGAAGTGACTTTTGGTGGCTCCATTTGGTCGAAACATCCCACAACAGCTGCAGTTTTGGAGTTGCTCTCACCAGGTCACTTCTCACAGTAGCTACATTTTCAATATCTCATTAAAATGGTGCCTGGAAGTGGGTGGGATATATTAGGCAGCAAGTTCAATTAAATTCAGTTCAATTCAATTTTATTTATATAGCACAATTATGGAAATCTGTATAAGTGAAAAAAATGTGTATGAATCAGAATAGATCAGATGGTCCCTGATGAACAAGCCGCGGGGGGGTGACGGTGCTGAGGGAAAAACTCTCTGAGATGGTAATAGGAAGAAACCTTGAGAAGAACCAGACTCAACAGGGAACCCATCACCATCTGGGTGATAACGGATAGCAGGAATTATTTTGTAAACCTTCTGCAAGTGAACCTTTTGTCCTGAAGTTGATGTGTTGGAAGCAGAAGAAAAGGGCAAGCATAAGGATTCGAGTGACTTTGACAAGGGCCAGATTGTGATGGCTAGAGGACTAGAAAACAGAATGTTTGTGGCTTTGTATTGTTGCACAGGTAGTTCCGTCCCAACGTGCCACAGGTGTTCCTCACCGAATCTAACAGCAGGCAGTGCTGCGTATATTGAACAGGTTGTTCCATCACAGGTATGTCACAGACGTCTTCCTCACTGAAGGTAACAGTAGGCAACATCATCATCAACTTATGTCATACAGTAAACATGTCACAGGAATAAAACGGGTGCGATCAGGGTGAGCTCATAGTTACTGCAACCCTGAATCAGACTGCAGAGCGTCTACAGCAGCGGTACATACGACAGGCAGGAGTGAGTGAGGGCTGCAGAAACACTGGAACAGCATGAGGACTGGCAGAGAATAGACTGCACACTCCATTCACAGGTAATGGTAGCACACAGTCATCAGGATCTTCAGATACCCTCTAGTGTATATACATATCGCAGAGCACTTGTCGAGCTAGTGGCACTGGAGCAGTTCATCACTCAGCAGTGATAGGAGTCCAGTGTCACTGCATTGCTGGCCTTGTTTTGTTTTAGAGCATTAGCCTTAGCTTTAACCATGATACAGCATCCTTGGAGCAGATAGGGTTAAGGGCCTTGCTCAAGGCCAGAACAATGGCAACCTGGTGGAGCCGGGGCTCAAACTGCCAACCTTCCGATCAATAACTCAGTGCCTGAACCCTCTGAGCCACAACGGTACAATCAGTCTATGAAAATGAAGTGTCACAAACTATCATCTGAGTTCTTCCAGGGTCCGTTCTACTGCTAAATACCTTCCTGCTTACATAGAGGGCAGGATGATCTTCTTGAATGAACTCCTACAAATGGACAGTACCTACTGTAGGTCCACCTCCAACACATTTGTGTAAACCAGGAAAGGCAGGATATAGTCAGGGTGGTGCAGATGGAGGAGCTGGTGGGAAAATTCTCGCGGGCCTGGGATGCTTCCTTGATCTTGGGTTGCCCCATTTTGTTAAGTGAGAGAGAGGTGCCACTAATGAAGATAAGTTAGATACAAAGCAATGATAATACCTGGCCAGCCCCAGAAAAGCACATTTTTTGGTTGGTGGAAAGGACACTCTCGAACAGTTCCCTTTTGTTTTCCAGAGGAACAGGAAGCTCCAGGGAAGTAATTATCTCAGGTTAATTGCCTTGGTGACACTTGCGGGGGTTGGTTGGTGGTGACCCTGGCCTGACAGATGGCACTCAGTACATAATTGAATAGGAACAGATGGTCACTCCAGGTCTCGGAGTGTATAACCTCATCATTGAGGTAGGGGACAGGTACGGAGCACTGGGTTGGGTCTGGTACTAACAGTGACACCAGCAGCCTGCAGTGCTGTTTTGTGCTTTGGTCATCAGGGCTTAGGGCCACTTGCCTATAGCCCTTGGTTTGGTCAAGGGTTGAGAATAACTGGACACTTCCCAAGGCATCCTGTTGTTAAATAGCCTGAGGCTTCCACCTGGCCTGGACACCACCACAATGAGACTGGATCAGAAACTGGTGGAATTTTGTCACCTCACTTTGCAGCATTTGTTCTCTTCCTCATCCATGGTCCACTGCTGGACCTCTGGGATCCTGAAACATGGAGAATCCTGTGGAGATCTTTATCTCATGTTGCATCAATGGGCGACGCGGCTGAAAATACATCTATTGTGTTTATACAGTATATGTACATCTTTACATTGGTGTGTGTGTGTCGGTGTAGTTTCATTACTTCTTGCTGCCAATAGGGGTCAGGCCACACACACACACACACACACACACACACACACACGTCTGCTGTCATCAAACACAGACAAATGATTCATTTTGTAAATGAAGATATTATGAAATTAATCCTTGTGCACAGAACTAATGAGTGTATGGGTGTGTGTGTGTGTGTGTATCTGTGCATGATGTGTGTCTGTGTGTGTGTGTGTGTCCATACAGTATGTGTGTGTGTTCATATCTCATCTTGCTTATTCACACTGCATTAATTACAGTGTGGCACCGCATCAGATTACACCCTCAGTTTAGCAGCTAACAATCTAAAATACCAGCCCATTGTGTGTGTGTGTGTGTGTGTGAGTGTGTGTGTGAGTGTGTGCGTGAGTGTGAGTGTGTGTGTGTGTGTGTGAGTGTGTACGTTGGATTTTCTGAAAAACAACACTGAGCAAATATTAAGAAACCACTCCTGCAGTAAACTGAAACCAGTAAAAAAACCTCAAACACACACACACACGCACACACACATACACACACACACACATACAGAGTTACAGGGAGCACCGACCTTCCTAAGTAAGTGTGCCAAAAGACATTGTCATTGCCATAATACAGTGCCCCT
>JAQMYJ010000016.1:23565459-23576338 GCA_030014305.1 Clarias laeviceps
CTACTACCATCTCAGGGAGTTTTTCTTGCCACTGTCGCCCTCGGCTTGTTCACCAGGGACTATCTGACCATTTTGATAACTCACTTATTTTTTTCTTCTCATTTTGAGTCCACTGTCCAGGTAACTACCCTGAGAGCAGACGACTCTAAATTAGATCCATGTTTTCTCAAGGAAATCCGCATAACAGTCACATCTGTTCCACTGATTTGGCCCATCAGATTTGCAGGACAGAACTGTGCCGCATTTGGTCGGTTATGCAAAAACGAGCCGGGCCGAATCTGATACCAGATCTGTTACAGATCTTTGGAAAAATCTGGGCCAGAGTAGTTTTGCTATCAGGGTAAGATTTATAGTAAATTAAGTTAGATTTAGACTTTGTTTTTCACATATACATTACTGCACAGTTAAAGTCTTTATTCTTTGCCTATACCAGCTTTGTTAGCAGGCAGGGGTCAGAGCGTGGGGTCAGCCATTACACAGGTCCCCTGGAGCAGACAGGTGGTGCCATAAAATGTGTTGAATACTAAAGGTTCACTTGTATTAAACCTTACTTAATCTGCAAAATTATTTAAATGTATTTTTGGTATTTTTTTATTTAAAATCTTTATTTCTGGCAGCAAAGTTCCAACAATAGCAGGATTAAATAACAGAGAGCTGATTATAATGACATAAAAACCCAGCAATTTCCTGAACAACAAATGTTTTATGCATAATCGGCTGCTGAAATCTTTCCGTGTGATTAAAGAATTAGTCCAAAACAATTCAAGTCAAACAACAGCTGCATTTTTATATTTTGGAAAAAGAATACCTGAGCAAAGTCACTTTTCAAATCACTTCAAACAGTTACTATCTTATGTTTATACAGTGTTGAAAGAAAATGATTTATTTACCGAAATTGTGCTGTTTTCATTTATTGTCATTCATTCATTTATTTGGCTTATAGGTTTCTACAAGATTCTTTCATTAAAGTATATGTTAGCAATGTAGAAACCTATCTCTGCTGACAGATGGCTAATAAGACGTGGCATGGCAAAACAAATTAATTCGCAATTCTAATCTCATTAATAGCCACCAGATGGCAGTAAAACAGGGTTGGTGTTATTCTACTGATAGCTACCAGATGGCAGTAACACCATGCGATCCGGTTAAACCAGCGCCATTATACGGCGATGACGGGCTGTGTGTGTGTGTGTGTGTGTGTGTGTGTGTGTGTAATACTCGCGGTTGTCCAGCAGATGGCGGACACTGTGCGCATCTCTCCGCTCTGCGCTGTAGTTGGGAGGAGAGTCCGCGCGCTTCTCCTGTGAAACGGTCCAAACTTTCTCGAGTTTCATCATCAGTTCCTTTTCTCTCCATCAGCGCACAGCGTACACACACACACACACACACACACACACCTCTCTGTCTCTCTCTGTGTGTCTGAGTGTCTCTGTCTCAGGTTCTGACCCGGATCAGGTGTGTGAGTCGGTGAGATGCTGCGCTTTGTGTGTCTGTTCGCGGTGTGTGTGGAAGTGACGGAGCCGCGCCGAGACACGAACACGGTAATGAACACACACACACACACACACACCGCTCTTACACACACTCTGTGTATAAATATAAATCTGTTCTAAAGGGATTATAAATAATTCATCAGAAGTGAAGTAAAATCTGAGGTTCTGTTATTGATAATAATAATAATAATAATAATAATAATAAAAACAGGTAAATATTTCAGAAGTTTTGTTTAGTTGAATGTTTAGGAAGCGTTAGACTTTAACCTGCAGAAGTGTTTGTGTTTATGACTAAAGCAGTGGGATTAAAGCAGATGCCCAGCTGGTGTATGAGGAGCTTCAGTGAAGGTTAAACTCCTGATGAAACTCAGCGTTATATTTTGATCTCACTGGTCATCGTTAGTTAAATCTTTGATGCTCACAGTGTTTCCTCACATGCACTCCTGATTCCCAGATGTTCTGTTTCTAAAACGGTTATTTCAGAACAGAATTAAAAATGTAAAAAATAAATATAAATATATATATATATATACACATACAGTGAAACCTGGGGTTGTGAGTAACGCGGTTTGCGAGTGTCCACAAGACGAGCAAAGATTTGTAATAAATTCTGACTTGGAAAACGAACAAGTCTTGGTTTACGAGCACCGAGTATCATGTATCACGCATGCGCTTCTTGTTTTGATGCTGAATCAACTGAATCAACGGTTTTTCTCTCTCTTGTGCTGTGGAATTGTGGGTAATCGTCTCCCCTACTGGGTCTTAGTGCTCGTCTCTCACTGGTATAATCAACATCCGTGCACGCGTGTACTGTTTACTATAACATTTTGACCACGTGTGTGTGTGTGTGTGTGTGTTTAAAGCATATTTTATTTTGTGTGTGTGTGTATGTGTGTGTGTGTGTAAAGCAAAAGCAAGTCTCATTAGAGACGTTAAAAATCCATTTTCTCTCTCTGTCGCTCAATCGAGTGTCATTAGAGATGAGATTTCTTTTTTATTTTTCCAATAAAACAGTGTTTTCGTTGTGCGCACGCGTGTGTGAAGAGTGGAGGAAGGGTAACTGTGTAAGACGAGAAGGGGGAGAGGGGAGCTTACTTTAGATTCACACACATACACACACACACACACACACACACAGCGTAATGGAAACACTTATCTGTTGGGATTTATTTTTCCTTTTTTTAAAGGTAAAGTTCAGGTTAATTTGTTTTATTTTTACTTTATATTTTGTGTTAATTATTTTTATGTATTTATTTTTTTTGGGCTGTGGAACGAATAATTTGAGTTTCCATTATTTCTTGTGGGAAAATAAAATTTGGTTTACGAGTGTTTTGGAATACGAGCCACTTCTGGAACGAATTATGCTTGTAATCCAAGGTTCCACTGTGTGTGTGTGTGTGTGTGTGTGTGTGTATATATATATATATATAAAATTATTTTTATTGTAGCAGTTAGCACTTGCCAGTTTCTTGTGTAAGCTATCATGCTAGTGTCTCATTAGGTCCCAAGGCCGGTGGTAGGTTTGTGGTTAGAGCGCTGAACTGATCAGAAGGTTATGAGTTTATATCCATGCAACGCTAAGCCCTGCAGGGCCCTTGAGCAAGATCCATAACTCCTGACAGCTCAGTAGTGAAGATAAGAGGAATATAAGTCAGGTAAATTAACACTTTCCCTTAAGTAAAACTTGTGCTGTAATGTTTTGTTTACAGTGGAGCCCCTCTGAGGCGCCGTCACATGACCTGCTGGCCCTCTCCCCCACTGGGCTGCTTAGTGCTAGCTCACCGCTAACACCCAATGCTAGTGTAACGATCACACCCCCAGATAGTCAGCGTAGGAGATTGGCCCGTGGCTCTAAAGATGGGAGATCAAAGCAGAGGGCGGAGCATCACGAGCACCGACACCCACGGCCTTTTGACCCCGAAGGTTATTTCACCACGCCAAGGATTTTTAACGGCTCTCTTCTGGTGCACAACCCGCTGTACCCAGTGACGGGTGAATCGTATGGAGCGTACACTGTGATGCTGTTAGCGCTGGTGGTGTTTGCGGCGGGCGTGGTCGCTAACCTGGCTGTCACATGCTCCGTATGGCACAACCACTACCTGCAGAACACTCGCAACTGTGTTCTGGCGAGTCTAGCGCTGTGGGACCTCGCCGTGATCTTCTTCTGCCTGCCGGTCGTCATCTTCCATGAACTCACCAAGAGACGACTGATGGGAGACGTGTCCTGCCGCCTCGTACCGTTTATAGAGGTTTGTTTTATTGTTTCACTAAAATGTAATCATGTCTGAATAAAAGAGTTAAAGCTCAGTCAAAGAGTGAGACATTTGTAGAGAAGGTCAGTATGTGAGACAGAGAGAGTGTGATAGTTAATTATACAATCAGTGAGACAGTTTGTGGGTCATTAAGGCAGTCAGAGAGTGAGACAGTCAGTGAGACAGTTTGTGTCAGTGAGACTGTAAATGAGACAGACAAAGAGGCAGTAAGTAAGAAAGTTTATTTAGTGAGACTCAATAAATGACACAATCAGTAAGTGAATCAGTTTGTGAGGCAGTAAGACAATTAGTAAGACAGTCAGTGGGACAGTCAGTGAGACAGTCAATCAGTGAGACAGTTAGTGAGACAGTCAGACAGTTCAATTCAATTAAAATTTATCTGTATAGCGCTTTTAACAATTGATATTGTCGCAAAGTCAGTGAGTCAGTCAGTGAGACAGTTAGTTAGTGAGACAGTCAATCAGGGAGACAGTTATTGAGACAGTCAATCAGTGAGTAGTCAGTGAGAGAGACAGTTTTTTTAGGCAGTGAGTGAGTCAGTTAGTGAGACAGTTAGTCAGTGGGACTGTTAGTAAGACAGTCAGTGAGCGAGACAATAAGACGGACAGTGAGACAATAATCAGAGAGTGAGACAGTTGTTGAGAACGTCAGTATGTGATATAGTGAGTGTGGTAGTGAGAGTGGAGACTCAAAAAATGACAGTCAGTGAGTGAGTCAGTTTGTGAGGCAGTGAGACAATTACTAAGACAGTCTGTGGGACAGTCTGTTAGTGAGACAGTCAATCAGTGAGACAGCCAGTCAGTTAGTGAGACAGCTCAGGTGAAGTGCACTTATAAGGTAGTGTAGAAGAGAGTCCTGTCCACTGAGGAAGGAGGATGAGGTTCAAGTGTGAAGACGACATGATCTAAATAAAGAGTCTCGGCTTTAAATAAAATTCCTCGTTTCAATTCGTATGCAAATCAACTTTCCACCTAATTACTCTGAGAGGGACAGAGAGTGTGTGTGTGTGTGTGTGTGTGTGTGTGGCTAATTGAGGTCAGGAGTGTGTTAAACGGAGATGTAGGTCAGTGGGTCTGAAGCAGGAGTGTGTGTTTGTTTTGGAGGTTTTTGTTCAGCGCAGTGTGAGAACGTGAGGCGCTTTTAAACATTTCTCCCTCGTTCCCTCTTAACGCCTGGGTTGTGACACACGAGCACAAATAAACAGACTACAGACGTTATAATGTGGTCTAGAGAGAGAAGGTGGGAATAATTTTTTTTTATTCCTAAGTGCAGATTTTAAGGGTGTTTATAACCAAAGTGGGTGGAGTTATTTATAGACACTGTGGGCGGGACTCAGTTAGATTTCATTATGCACAAATTTAAACTCTCTGTGTTTCTGTGCATGTGTGTGCGTGTGTGTCTCAGGTGACGTCTCTGGGCGTGAGCACCTTCAGTCTCTGTGCTCTGAGTGTTGATCGCTTCCAGACATTAACAAGCTCCTCCCTCTCTAAGAGCCCCGAATCGTTCGGCTCCATCGTGTCGAAGCTGTCGGTGATCTGGGTCGGCTCGCTGCTCCTCGCTGTTCCTGAACTGATGATCTGGCGTTTGGAGATGGAGCTGTCCCGTGTCTCGCGTCTCCCTGTTGACTCGTGTGTCCGTCTGCCTCCTTCTTCGCCTCATCTGTCTGAATCAGTCTATTCCCTCGTCATGACGTACCACGAGTCGCGCATGTGGTGGATCTTTGGCTGCTTTTTCTGCCTGCCTTTGCTTTTCTCGTTCTCGTGTCATCTTCTGACCAGCCAGATCTCTGATAGCGCTGTAAACACATCCTCTTCCTGTCCTGCATCCTCGTCTTCCTCCGCGTCTAAGAAGCTCGTCATGATGCTGGCGATCGTGTATGGAGTGTTCTGCCTCCCGGAACATGCCTGGAACATCGGGCTCACCTACGCCGGCGTGCAAGTGGACGGGGTCACGCTGGCTCTGCTGGCTCTGATTGGGCAGTTCCTGATGTTCGTCAGGGCCTCGGCCACGCCCATTTTGATCCTCAGTTTGTGTCGATCATTAGGGCAGAGCTTTGTGGACTGCTGCTGTTGCTGCTGTGAAGAATGTATTCCCAACAAACCTTCCTCCCCATCACTGGGGCCGTCATCTGTGTCATCATCGTCATCCTCGCCAGTGTTGAAGAACGAGAGGAAGTCACAGGTCGACTTCGAGAAGAAAATGAAAGAGACTTCAGCAGAGATGGCTATAGGAACTCCATGCTGAGTGATCTCAGTCTTGATGGAGAGGATCTCCCATGTACACCTCCCTGCTGTCAGTCGTCATAACTCTCACACTCATTTAATCTGAATATTACAAAGCTGGACACTGACTCCGCCCACTTTATCAGTGGAATAGTGACCTTGACAGTGTTTATAGTCCAGCGTAAGGACAAGTGACCATCATCTTCCTTCTTCTGGAGATCATGGTCAGGTTTAAACACTGACACACTGCTGAACGGAGCCACAGCTACAGTTATTCATTCTAACCACCGTAACACTAACGACCTTCATGTGATACCCGTCTCATCTCTTCTGTAAGCTGTATGCAACTAATCACGGTCCTAATCTGTGAGTCCTGAGGAATATAAACATGCTGGATTGATTGTGTTCGAGATCGCTTTGGGTTTAGTACCACAGAGGTTCAGCAGTTGGCAGGAGTTCTAATAAATCAGCCCCAGAATACACACCAGTGTGAACGTGTGTAGAACAAAATCCACATCATTATTCATTATTGTTCCTAAAAAGTGTAAGAGTTCTAAGGGGTTCTGTAATGGGTTCCTACAGGTCCTTTGTCTCCTTGTTGGAGACTCTGATTGGCTGATGCTGATGACACCTGACTATTTAACACCTTTTGTCCCCTGTGCTGCAATTTTGCTTTTGTTTTTTTCATGCAACTAGACTTAGAGCTTGAGTTTTCATTTCTTTAAGAGAATTTTATTTCTTTATCTGTGTGTAGAACTTCGTGAGAGCCTTTTAGTTTTTCATTAAATTAGCTGTTTCTTTTTTACATTGTGTGTTTGGGGCTTAAACCTTCGTCTGGCTTTTTGTTTTCCAAATAATTTCCCATTAATTTTATTTTAATGATGTATTAGTTTCTCCTACTGATGAACTTCATTCTGAGCTGATATACACGTACAATGTATGAATATTATTGTGCTGTTAGGTTCATTGGAAGTTAGCTAATTAGCCTAGCATTAGCCAAAATGAACTGTTGGTGTGTCTGGATGAGCAGTCTCATCTGTCTGTAATCTAACAAGTGTATAATGTTCATAGTTAGGAACGTCACAACTACTCACTCTTTACACGTTCATGAGCAGTCTGATCTTATTCTGTTGATCGGATAAAGACCTTAATTAAAATCTGATTAATGTTATCCGGTTCCACGTTCAAGAACTTAAAGTCAAACACGTCCGGTGCATGAAGAAGGAACCCCTGGGGTTTTGAGAATAAATAAATATAACAATACCTGGATGTCAGTTCAGTAGTCAGATGTTCAAATAAAAGATAATCTGCTGGATCTGATTTTTTTTTTTCAGATGCAACAGCAGCACTAAACACCAACACCAAACCCCTGGCACACTAAAGCCTCATGACTCCAACATTCACACAATGAAAGTGTTGAGTCTTGAAGCTGATGAGCGCACACACACACACACACACACACACACACACACACACACGTCTTTCCTCTGTGTTGTGAGTGAGTGGAAACAGTGAGTCAACAACATAGTGTTTAATAAAGCAAAGCTGCACACTGAGGTCTTTCTCTCACTTTCGAAAATAAATGCATGATTTTTTAATGTCTCGTGCGTGGTTGAGTTTGAGAATGTCGGGTGTGACGGCGTGTGTGTGTGTGTGCGCGTGTTGCACAGAGTAGGAATTTAATGTAGGTTACAAAGTGACTTAATGTAGACAAAGTGCAGAAGAGAAATAACACACAGTACCGTCATTATCCAACCTTTACACTTTTAACCCATAAACTCTGTGTGTGTGTGAAACTGAACTGTAGCTCAGTAAAGGTACTCGAAAGTTGTACTTTATTTGTTTCAGGCAGAAATAACAGTGAATAAAAGATGAAGGATGTTTCCGTTGTTGTTTCGGACACAGAGCTGATATTCATAAACTCAGCGTGAACTTCATCGAGCACAGAAATATCATTCAGAGCACTAACTTTCTCACAGCCCCAAAACTCCCACTCCTCTCTCTCTCACACACACACACACACACACACACACACACGCAGGGGGTAAAGCTGTAAGCCTTGTATTGTTCTCTCGGCCCCCTCAGAGCCCCTCGCGGTTGCCAAGCGACCAACACACACACGCACCACCCTTCAGCCTTGACAGCGAGGTTGCTAAGCAACCATGACACACAGTCTCGGCCTCCGGATCCGGCCTTCGGCTCGTCAGTGAGAGCGAGGAGTTTATAAAGTTCTGTGGAGCGGCGCAGTGGACCGAGATTCTTTAAATCTTATTTGTGTTTTAATGGATAATTTTGAGATTGAACATGTATATTGTATATTCCACAAAAAACAATAAGAAAACTTTGTATACTTACACACACACACACACACACACAGCAGTCTCATTAGCACTGACAATGTGAATAACGTTCGTATCAGAGTTGCAGTGATGTGGAGGATCATGGGAAAGGACCACATGCGCCTCCTCAGGCTCCTGAATGTTCAATAAGAATCTCTCTGTGGTCATTTATTAAAATGTCACTGATCTCCAACGCGACTCTCTCTTCATTCCTGCGAGGCCTTGGCTGCTGTGACACCCCCTACATCCACCCCCCACCCCCCACCGCCCAACCCCTAACCACCCCCTGACCCCCCCAACCTCCCTTCCGGCCGCCCCGAGGACGCCCTGGGGTTAGCTACGTGGAGGTACGGTCTGTGTGTGTGTGTGTGTGTGTGTGTGTGTGTGTGTCGCTCCACACGGTGCAGGCCCGCTGCCCCATTCTGTATCAGTGGCAGAAGTTCTGTGGTTCTGTCAGAAGCCACTTACAGCAAATAACAAAGATCCAAAACCAAGTCTGAAAATGGATTTCAGGTTGAAACACATTCGGACACATGGATTTAATTCTTATTTTGAACTGAATTTGTTTAGATTTATGTTAATTAAAACTTCTTGTGAGCCCCTCCCTCAAGCGGGAGCAATAAAACCCTGATAAAGAAGGAACACGGTTTTAAGGGAACATAAAGATTCTTTAAGTGGAGCAGAACATTATAGGTTCTGTAGATAAAACATTACTCTGGATATGATGTAGTCTGGAAACTGCTCATGGTTCTACAGAGTGCTGCGTATCAATGTTCATAGAGCCGTTTATGTTCTGTTTCATATTTCATCATAACACTGTTCTGCATACTGATGTGTTACACACACACACACACACACACTGATGGACTTGCACATTAATTCATTGCTATAGAGCAAGAATTAAAAGGAGCATGTGACAGTGTGTGTGTGTGTGTGTGTGTGTGTGTGTTTAGCTTTTCTCTGTGTGGACTGACACTCGTCTCCACAGGGAATAGAAAGACAACAGGGACGACTTGGTGGTCGTGGGGTTTGAACCAAGGGACCTTCTGAACCGTACGATAAGATCGTATAAAACTTTATTCATCCCTGAGGAACTTTTCTGTGCCAGAGACTGATTCAAGAGCAAAGAGGGTAAAAAATATACTGCAATAAAGTGATCAAATAAAATACAGGATAGACAAAAATAGAGTGCAGCAAGCGGTAACAATAGAGTAGCAGAAACCAGATTCTGATAAGATTTTAAGCGGCAGCCATAATAATGCTAAACGATAACCCCTGGGTTCAGCCTAACCCTGACCCTTAGATCTTAGTCCACGGCTGAATGGGCTCCAGTAGGACACCAGTGCGGCACACAGCAGATGGGACGTATTGTTTAGAATCCTGAGAAGTTTCTTCAGCATTCTCCTCTCAGACACCTCCTCCAGAGACTCCAGCGTCTCTCCAATCTCACAGCCAGCTTTTCTAATTAGTTTGTTGAGTCTGTTGGCGTCGGCAGTCTTTACTCTGCTACCCCAACACACAGAAAACCTCTGTAGATGGCAGGACTGTGAGCAGTAACTAAAGTCAGACGGAAAGAGTGTGTACAGAAAGGGAGTCAGGACTTCTGTGCTGATGATCAACTAGATATCTAACCAGAGTGCCAACTTTACAGAAATGTGTATTCTTGCCTTATATAAATTCTTATATATATACAGTAAATATATAATATACAGTGCATCTGAACAGTTTGAGAGCTAAGGCTCCAGGTTGTTGATTAGGGGATCTGATGCTTTTGGGTTGCCACACATCATACTACTCAGCTTCTACAGGCAGGACCGGTCCCACGCACAGATAAAATGGGAGGGTTGCGTCAGAAAGGGCATCTGATGTAAATCCTGTGCCAAGTTGCCATGTCAGGACCGGATGGTCTGCGACCCCTCGACTGGAAAAGCCAAAAGAAAGTTTATTCTTCACTGACACAGAATGCTGTCTATAACAAAAGGTTTCATTTGAAAACCACAATACAACCTTATTTTAGAAACTTTAAGCTTCAACTTTTTAGACAAAACATGATGCACGTTTTAACAATTCAATCGCATCATTTCTTTCTGTCATGTGATCAGTAAACCAAACCTACGAACCAAGACTGCAGAGCATTGGCTGCCCTCGCAGAACTAAATGGATTTTTGGAGAATGTTGAAGCTAAGAGAAAGGATGTTTATGTTCGGTTATTGTTCCTGCAGTAAGACAAGCATCAATGCTTTTGTCACCCAACTCGAGGGTCCACAGAGGTAACGAGGACAGACAGTTGTTATGTGGCATACAGTACATGCTTAGAGTAAATGTTGGTATTCTGGTGTTTGGAGGTTTTATTTGTAACATTGGTTTGTGCTTCAAATAAAATCAACTCAAATAAGTCATTCAACATCAACCCAAATAGATGATGTCACAAACTACTTAATCTTTAAGTGTTTATTCATGTAAACAATAATAAATAATAAATTCAGCCTGTGATTCTGTAGTGATGTTTAAATCAGTCTGGACTGCAGCTCTGTCCACTTCCACGAGGAAAC
>JAQMYJ010000016.1:23658809-23672987 GCA_030014305.1 Clarias laeviceps
TTATTTAAAACAAACACAGATGTGTGTGTGTGTGTGTGTGTGTGTGTGTGTGTATACCTGGAAGTTTGCCACCACACACATGCCGAAGGAACTGATGCAGCCGAGGAAGAGGCCGAGAATGTTGAGCTTCAGTAGCCGCGTTTCTCCCTGATCAGTCAGAGCCTCCACCTGCTTATAGCGCACATACATGGTGGCAATGCCTAAACACACACACACACACACACAGACACACACACACAGACACACACACACAGACACAGACACACACACACACACACACACACACAGTGAGTGCTCAGAAAGAAACATGTGCCGAAGAATCAGACAGAGATCACAATCAACACTCATTTATTCAGACGTTTTTACCCAGAAATGCTGAGACACTGAGCATGATCCCAAACACACACCTCTCAGGAGGAACCGTTCCTGTGTCACTGCATCACACACACACACACACACACGTCAGAACATTCTGCAATAGAAGTATAGTGTTACAGGATGTGGGATGCAGTGCCCTCAGAAGGCTTCCTCACCTGATGTAGGGAACGAAGGGGTCGACGTGTCTCAGCTCCACCGCTGTGATGTACGCAAAAACAAACGTAGCCGCGGTCCAAACCACCAGCGACACTGGCAGGAAACACAACCCCTCCTGGAACCACCACATCTTCACTAACCTCCACACACACACACACACACACACACACACAGGGGAAATTATAGCTCTGCTAAGTACTGCGTGAGATCGTCTCTATTTTGATTCTCTGAAACTGTTAAATGCATGTAATCATTAATGATCAAGAGCAACACTGATTTGTGATGTCGTCACCACACCCACTCTCGCATGCTGCAGGTAGACCACCTGTCATTTAAGCCCCGCCCCTCAATGTTAATGACGCCGAGGTGTCAGTGACAGCAGGAAATAGGCTGCGTCCCATTCAGAAGTGCACTTCACAGGGTGCTCCCTACTCACTGCTATGTTTGCAAGGAATGTCAAAGGAACGTCCCTCGACAAAACTCCACCATTCGGAACACCCTGCGAAGTCACCAGCGCTGATGTCACTTCCTCCGTTCGTTACCATGGTAACATAAGCTCCTCGGATACCTGTCGCTGCTGCTGTGGTAATTTCACACTACGGACATTAAATATTGAATATTTATTGAAACCAAAACAGAGACCATTATAAACCATACTATTGAAACAGGTATAACTTGTAAATAAATTATTGATTAATAATAATAATAATTGATTAAATATTTACAGGGATGTTTTTTATAGATTACTTGCCTATAGAGCACTAAGGATTTCTTGATTTTTGTGTCCTTTTAATATGATGTCGTCCTCGTTAATAATGATAATAAATATATAAATCCTTTTCGAGCTCCAGCAAGACACAATGACTGGAACATTTTTCATTCCCTTTCCTGGTGAAGTGAAGACCTGTTGTTCACTCGTTCCCTACGCCGTTCGAAGTTCACTTTGAACTGAACATTTTCGCTCCCTAAGGAATCACATTTAACATGGCTGACCACACAGTGTAGTGCACTTCGCACCTAAGGACTGTGATCAGAAGTGGGAGGTGTCTACAGCCTGTCAATCAAACAAGCCATGCCATTAACTCTCAGTGACATCACTGCAGCACATGCTTTAACCCTAACGATGTGTAACTCAGGCCTTCTCTCACACACACACACTCTCACACACACTCTCACACACACACACACTCTCACATCCTCTTAATCAGTAAAAACTTCACCTTTACTGTGAGTGAGAGACGACGTCCCTGTGTCCACCGTCCGGCTTCTGGGTGTGTGTATCTGTCTGTCTGTCTGTCTGTCTGAGCTCCTGAGTGAGTGAACACACACACACACACACACACACAGTTTAGTCAAAGACCCTGAAATGTTGCTCAGTGTGATCACACTCTCACTTCCTCTGTGTTTATATAACTGTCTCTCTCTCTCACACACACACAAACATTTACTTTAACTTCAGCTCAACTTTAACACACACCACAATGTTTAATGCTGCATTAGAGACAGATGCTGAGAGAGACTTTGACTTCCTGTTGAGTTTCTAACTGAAGCAGATGAGAGCTCATCTTTACCTGCTTTACATCCTCCTGTCACCTCCTCATCCTGTAACTCCGCTCTGTCACGTGTCGGGTTTAATCACTGTACGGCTCCTCTCTCTCTCTCTCTCTCACACACACACACACACACACACACAGAAGAGTTTATTCCGGCGCTTTTAGTTTGTTTATTTTCAGCTCGTACTGAATCCACTTCCTATTCAGGGTCACGAGACTCGCTGACGTCACGTCTAATCCCCGGATGAAGAAGGACGCTCGGTTTGGTATAAAAAAAAAAAAAACTTTTTAATACATATACTGACATAATGTTTTTGTTTTGTTTATTTGTAATAGTTGTGAGTAAAGACAGTAAATACGGGACACTGCTGTTTCCAGACCTTGGTATTTAAAAATAGAAACGCTGCTGTAGGTCTGATAAATCACCAGGAGATGGCATGAATATGAAAGAACACGGAGTGTGTGTGTGTGTGTGTGTGTGTGTGAGATAATTAATAATTAAATTCCACACTGGGTCAGAGGAAGGTCGGTGTTCAAACCAACCGGGGAGTCACGCTGGGATACACAATGAATGAGTGAATTAACAATAAAATTATTAAATCATCTGTTAAAACTGAGCTGAAATTGAAACGAGTCATTTGAATGGAATCGTTTAGAGCGGCTGCATCAGCACACGCGAGAGATCCGTTTAAAAAAAAAGAGATTTATTTAAAAAGACTCGGTTCACACACGACACGTGATCGGTGCGCGCGTGTCCGCTCACCTGCTGTTAAATCTGATATAAAACACAGTAATTATTAAAATATTTTATATAGTTCTGTCATATAATAAGGCATAATATAAAAATGTTATTGTGTTTTTTAACGGCACGAGCGCTAACTCTTTGCTATGTGTCTCGTGCCGCCCCCTCTCATGCTAACCGGCTAACGCGCAGTCTGAGGTAACGCGCAGGCGCAGGTTACTGAGTCCCTCAGGCGGGGTCACCTTATTTAACCGTTAGTATTTATGTATTATGTATGTTCAGGTTAGTGATGGAACGTTTGAATCATTTTAGTGACTCGGTTCTTGGAATCTCGAATCTTTTTTTGAGTCATTTCGTTCTTTTGATCAGAAATAAAATAAAATTAAAATGTTGCGTTTTCAATAGAAATACCCCCAATACGTCTACATACACAAAATTTGGCTATAGTTCCAGTTATGAAAATATTGCAATGCAACTAAGGACATATTATATATAATAAACCATCATCATATCTTGCAGTCTGAGTTGTTCGTTCTTTTGAATCTATTGCACCGCATAGCGTCTATGGGAGTCACGTGACAAATGAACGAACGACTCAGGACCGAAAAGACTCAAAGGTAACTAATCATTTCTGTTTCCTGTATAACACATACGGAGATTTTGCGATGCTTTGCGCATGCGCGCCCAATAGAAAATGAACGAATCACTCTCCGAGATACTCGTTCATCTGAGTCACGTTAAAGATTCGTTCAAAAAGAACCACTCGTTCATGAACGACTCATCACTAGTTCAGGTCATAACGTTTTACACCGAGGAACGACAGCTAGTTAACATTGTATTCGCGTGCTGTTTCTACTAACTTTCCTTACTAATTATCTGTGCAGACATTCTGTAAAATGTGAACACAATTAGCTTAATGTACAAATAGATTTTGTAAACAAACTTGTAAATGAAATTAAATAGTTGTGTTAGTGAGCAGTGTTAAAGTGAGCCGTGTGTGTAACGCTGTGGCGTCTCTGACAGGAGCTGGAGTGAAACTGAAGATTAATTTTATGATTAATAAAGAACAATGTCTCTTAAAGACTGCACCTCGACCAGGGACAACAGTAATACAGGTATTTATTAAGAAAAAGTGACTGTTAGTGATGTGAATGTTGTTACTTCATCATTTACATTCTCTCTCTCTCACACACACACACACACACACACACCTGAGCAGCAGGTGAAATCTCATGTTCATGTGTTAAATGTAAATCCCATCAAGCTGTTTTTGTTCAGGTGCCCCGGTAAAGAGAAAGCGGCGCTCGTCTACAGACCGGAGCCTCGCCGTCTCGCGCAGGTGGGAATATAACCGCCACGCTCAGGATGCAAAAAATAAATCTCATTTAATCATCATCTGAACGCCCGAGTCACTCGTTCATCAAACACACGGCATTCAATTAAAAAAATCCCTTCAGCCTTCTTTTTACTGATATCAGAGGAACTGTAGGTGTAACACCTTTGGTTTTTGGATTTTCAGGGTGTTTTCACATTATTGACCCAGGTCCATTCCCGAGAACACTTGACCCGAAAGTCTGGTTCCTTTTGATGAGTGAGAACACATTTGTTCCCCGCTCAGGAACCGTGCCCAAGTCTGCCGGAAGAGGATGTCTCGAGAGTGATACAACGTACTCAGGCACGGATCTAATCACATGTGGAAGCCAGTCGTATCGGAATGTGGACGTTGATCTCTGTTTTGCCCGTTAAGTCATGTCCTCCGAAATCTGTGTGTGTGTGTAGCGCACCCCGATCTCACTCTCTGACCCACACAGCCACAGCTGATACTGTAGGAAGCAGGGCTGCACGATTCTTGACAAAATGTGAATCACAAATTTTTCTCCATGGGAATTGAGATCATGATTCTCTCTCTCTTTGTTTTACGTTCTTCCAACCAAAAACATTGATTGAACTTAAGAAAAGAAAAATGTTGTCTGCACAGGACTTAAATGTCACCTGTCACTATTTTAATGTAAATAAAGTGAAAAGTTGTTAAAAATAAATAGAATATTAACAGTAATACATACAAATGACTAATAAGTAGCACTTGTGCACTTGTGCAAAACTCAGACACTACAGAACTTCATCACGTGTTGTTATTATACATTATTATCATTATTATTAAGAACTATATTAATATTGTTGTTATAATTATTATTACTCAAATCTCAAAACATAAATGTCTTAAATGTTAAACCTCCTTCTAAATCATCATTTCTTTTTAAATATCTTAAATTATGACACTGTCTCTTTTCATTTAGGGCCTAAGCACTATAGGGTATGCAGGACCCCTCGTTTCGCCCAACTTTTTGGGCTTTTTGAGGGTCTTAACATGCTCAAAAAATTGGCAGACAGGTTGGAATCTGCTGCCATTAGGATACCTGAAAGTCTGAGCCATGGGTGTGGCACAGGGCCCTCAGGGGCCCCCACACGTTATTTTGGGCCTTTGGCAATAATGCACCCGATAGATTTTGATTTACTCCTCCTAGGGGATTTATATCATCGCCACCAACCCGGGCCGATGTGATCTAAAGACACTGAGGATGCAAAATTGTTGAGGGATTGTTGATATCTCAAACGGGTCAGCCGCGAAGATGCCTTAAACTTACGCTGAAAAGTGGTTAATAACTTTCTGTGCGGCCTTATATTGAGTGACATTATATTCAGTTATATTCACGTTCAGTGACATCATAGTGTGATCCTTTTTTCCAGCATCTGCGGCCTATTCTAAACACGTACACATCACAAATGTTAACACACTCACACACACATCTCTTTCTCACACACACACATGCATGCATAAACACACTCATACACACATACATACACACTCACATCACAAATGTTCCCTCACACACTCTCACACATGTACACAGACAAACACACAAACACCAGCTTTTTGAAGGTCTTAACATAAAATCCCCCCCAATCCACACACACACACACACACACACACACATCACAAACGTTAACACTAACACACACACACGCACACACAGTTGACAGGACAAATAATTAGGGTCCTATTACGTCATAGTGTGTGAAATGAGCAAGTGGCGCGAGGTGCTTGGGCCCGCTCATCGTTGCTTGCAACTATATTTGTTTTTAATCTTCTCTCACTGATAATGTTATCTCTGTTATCAATGTTATCTTGTTCTACTGTTTAATTTATTCTTGTTTGATCTGGAAGGCGCCTATATAAATAAAATGCATTATTATATCAGCATAAGGTAAATTTAACAGTGTTGGGTAGTTTGTTATTAAATACATAGTTTACAGTATACAAAGCGCATTCCAAAAAAGCTGGGACACAAATAAAAACAGAATGCAATGATGTGAAAGTTTCAAATTTCAATATTTTATGTACAGCCTGCCACCGCCGCACCATTACATCCACCACAGCTAGAGAATTTGCTGATCCATTCATCAACACTAGTTTTTACATCCAGGACGAGTTAGTTTCCCCCCAGTGCCCAGAGGATTTTATCTCCAACCTCTACTCCACCTGCTCAGGGATTTTGGACTCCACTGCACCTTACAAGGACAGACCCGTTAAAGAAGCTAAATGTGTGTACTTGTCAAATGTAATTTCCACCAGCTGTTCAATACAATTCAGTCAGTTACAAATCCATTGTGCAATGTTCTGAAACATGTATCAAGGTCATTCTGTGATGAATTTCTTAATCATTTTGTTGATAAGATCTGCCTCTGTTAGGCAGAATATTAACATTACTTCTAATGGTCTTGATATATGTTCTTCTTCTACGCCCTCATCTGGTTTGAGCCAGTGTCCCTATCTCTTCTCTCTGAAGTGGTCCAGCGTTTGTCCCCAACCAATTGTCCTCTAGACATTATTCCATCTAGGGTGCTGAAGCAGGGTTTTAACACCGTAGGTCCATGTCTCCTCTCTTTTATTAACAGTTGCTTCAGTTCAGAGTTTGTCCCAGATGTCTTCAAGCACGCTGTGGTCAGGCCTCTTATTAAGAAATCCAATCTTGATCCTGCAGTATTGTCTAATTTTAGACCAATATCTCATTTACCCTTTTTATCTAAGGTTTTAGAAAAAGTTGTCTCTATCCAGTTGCAGTCTTTTCTAGAAAAAAAAATCATGTTCTAGAGAAATTCCAATCCGGCTTTAGAACTCGCCACAGCACTGAATCCGCTCTCCTGACGGTACAGAATTATATCCTCCTATCCCTTGATTCCAGAAGACCTGTGCTGCTTGTGATGTTGGACTTCACTGCAGCTTTTGATACTGTTGACCACTCGATTCTCCTGACACGTCTGGCACAAGAAGTTGGCCTTCAAGGACCTGTACTACAATGGTTTAGGTCATATTTAACAAATAGGACTTTCTCAGTCATGATTGGTGATCTCTCTTCCTCCCAGGCCCCTTAGCCTCTGGTGCTCCACAGGGTTCCATTTTGGGCCCTGATTTACTTTCCTTGTACATGCTGCCCATTAGGGTCGATCATTTCAAAACACAATGTTACTTTTCATCTGTATGCAGATGATTTACAAATCTATCTGCCAGTTGTGCCAAATTTATATGATGCACCTAAATCGATCCACAGTTGACATCAAACTTTGGCTGTCACAAAATTTTCTCTGTGTGTAAAACAGAATGTATTATGTTTGGCACCCCAGATTATTCTAGTTTTATCACTGCTGGTCTCGATTCTCCGGTTCCTCATTTAAGCCAAGCAGTCAAAAATTTGGGGGTGACTTTAGACAGCAGTTTAAACTTTCAGACACTCATTGACTCTGTTGTCAGGGCAGGCTTTTTTCATCTTCGCCTCCTTGCAAAGGTCAAACCCTTTCTGAATTGGAGCGACCTGGTGAAAGCCATTCATGCTTTTATTAGTTCGCGGCTAGACTACTGCAACGCACTTTATGTTGGAATCACTCAAGCTCGTCTAAATTGTCTGCAACTTGTACAGAATGCTGTGGTTCGTATGCTGACCAATAATCATAAATATGATCACATCACACCAATCCTGTATTCCCTCCACTGGCTTCTGGTACGGTTCCGGATTCAGTTTAAACTTTTGATGTATGTTTTTAATGTGATTAATGGTCTGGCAGCTTCCTAGTTGTTTGAGACAGTAAGCTTTTATTAACAAAGTAGAGCCTTACGTTCTGCTAACCAAAACCTGCTAGTGGTCCCTCGGTCAAGGTGCAAACAATGGGGTGATCGCTCCTTTGCAGTGGCTGGTCCTAAAGTCTGGAACACCATTCCACCTGAGTTACGTAACATTACGGACCTTCCTTCGTTTAAAGCAAAACTAAACACTCACTTATTTAGAATGGCTTTTAATACTTTATAATTTTGTTTATTCATAATTTTATCATTTTGTTTTTCTTTATTATTATTATTATCATTATTATTATAATTATTATATTTTTCATTTATTTATTTATTAATTATGTGTTTTATTTTGTTTTTGTATTTTTATTTCTATTTTTATTGCCATTTTATTGTCATTTTTAGTGCTGTGAAGCACTTTGGTTCAACTTAGGTTGCTGTAAAGTGCTATAAAAATAAATATTGATTGATTGATTGATTGATTGATAACTGGTGGTAACTGGATTATACTGTAGATTAACTGCGGTTAACCAAATTAACTGGGTTTAACTGGATTAACCGGTGGTAACTGGATCAGGGATTATGGATTAACTGGATTAACTGGATTATAGGTTAACTGGGGTTAACTGGATTAACTGGTGGTAACTGGATCAGGGATTATGGATTAACTGGATTAACTGGATTATAGGTTAACTGGGGTTAACTGGATTAACTGGTGGTAACTGGATCAGGGATTATGGATTAACTGGATTAACTGGATTATGGATTATAGGTTAACTGGGGTTAACTGGATTAACTGGTGGTAGCTGGATTATGGATTAACTGTCGCCAGGTGTGACGTGTGACGTCCTGTTCTTCTACAGTCTGTGGTAAACGGCAGGTATAAGATGACCAGTGAATGCAGGTAGAAAGCAGTTATGCACATGTAAATATTAAACACTGTAATAGATGAAAACATAGTGTTCACCTTCATGGTGTTGAGGTTGTGTTGGAGTAGTGTGTGATGGTTAAACCTTGCACGGCTTCAGTAATGATTCCTCTTGTTATGAACATGGCTGATGTATGTTCATGTTTATAGGTTATATTTTTAATGATCTGAATAATATTGTTGTGCTTATAATAGTATCACACGTCCATATGGTGGAGCCGGTACGCCTCCATGCTCCTGGCCACTGAGAGGAGAAATAACACCTGGCTTTAGGAGGGAGTGTGTGTGAGAGGCGTAGACGCAACACTCTGAACCATAGCACTCGCACTTTTATAGACGTGAACAGCTTCTGGTACAGCACACACTCCCCCTCAGTGTAGAAATCATATTGTTGATCAGATCAGCAGTTAAGTTTGGAGTAAACAACAGACTTAACGTGAGTGTGTTGAACGCGAGTGTGCGCGGTGTCTCAGCAGAAGCCTCCGGAATGACGTGCGCACACCAGTGATATCCGCTGACTGGAATGTACACCTACAAGGTCATGTGTGATGTGTGATTAATGCAGCCCTGAGCGAGTCAAGAAGTTCTGCGCTCCTGCTGAGACCGGGTCTTTGATTAGATGAGGGTGAGATGCAAATTTGCAAACTCTGCAGTTTCCTTTAGTGAAGAATTAACAATGCTATAAAAGATATGAATAAGCCTTTTTACGAACCCCTCATGTCCTGATCTATTTACCGAAACTATTAAAGTCTATGTACGTTGTGCCTTGTAGTCCTCTTTGCTGCCTTGAGGTGGCGCTACTTTCTGATTTAGTACTATTAAATGCGCTCGAAAGCGCCTCCTGCACCCTGGTGGTGTGTCTTCCTGTACAGTAGTAACATGTTACAGTAACCTGGTAGAAGCTCATCAGATTTTCCCTCACACTGATTTGTCTGAAGCTGCACCATGTCGTTTCTCCATCAGTGAAGGTAAGTGAAGGAAAGACTCTCTGTAAATACTGCACTGTTCTGCATAATTTGTTTAGACTCAGATATCTTGAATTCTGTTTGGTGGTTTGTACCTAAACACACCGTTACTCTGACGTCCTGTTCAAGAAGGAATTACATCAGCATGTGGAAACAAATCACAGCTGGGAAGCTATTTAATGGAGTAAACTTACCCCATGTGAAAACTGGTAGTTTGGTCATCTCTCTACTGAACTGGATTATTGTCTACGGCAGGCATCAGTAAATAGACCCAGTCCGAGTGATGGTTCTGTCTGGACCCCTGATGCTTTTCTGATGAATAAGAAACACACAAACACACACACACACACACACTAAACAGGGCTCAAGTGTGCGGAACAAACAGAAACGAAAGCGAGACACAGCATGGTCCAAAAAACAGAAAGTACACTATGAAAACCGAACCTTCGGAGATGTTAATTCTTCCTGCAGGAAGTTTTATGTCTCATAAGTCCTGAAACCGCGGCAATTCTAAAAGCATTAACGTGAAGCGCCACTATGAGACGAAACACGGGTCGCAAACATATCCTCAGCAGCGCGAGGTGAGGGCGTGTAAAATACCCCAACTGGGAGCCCGGAATGACCAGCAACCAGATTCCTTTTACACACATGTACAACCCAGCAGCGTGCAAATGAAGATTCACTAAAGACTGATCAAAGATCAAACTCATGTTTAATGTAGTTACTGAAAACTGACAATAAATATTAATGAAATGCTATGAAAATTTTTACTTTTTTTACAGCCTTACAATGATTGTGTAAATATAGAAATCTGAATCCCAACACAAACATGAAATTCAATCCTCGACTCGAAGAACATTTTATTGACCGGGCCTTAATTCCTTATCCCTGGTCTATGGGTTCCTGTTTATGTTCTCCTTGAATGCATGTTGCTTATGGTCCACTTCATATCACATGACCAGGATGAAGCAGTAACTGAAGATGAACGTGTGAATGAAAGGATGTTTTTAATGTATTGGTGTTGAAGAAGTTTTGTCATTAGTGTGGTGGATTAAAACTTCCAGCCCTCTGGGACTCGGGTCAAAGCCATTAGATACTAGGATCAAAGCCATTAGAAAGGATCTTTACTGCTGGTATAAAAATGCTAATAAAATGTTCATAATTTGGGAGAAATTATAATTCTTTTTTATTTTGCCCTAAAAGAGGAAAACTGTCTTTTTGTTTTTATCAGTAAAGCATTCTTGATTGTTTAAACACATTTCCTGAAACTACAGCTCAATTTCCTAAACCTCTCGCACTCCAACACTTACAGAAATCTCAATCAATTGCAATCTTGCGCTCCAAACCACAGAACGGACCGTTTCCCTCAAAATAATTTACACAGGCCTCACATACAAACACGTCTTGTAGAGCATCGATTTTACACTGGACTGACAAAATTAAAAACACAGCCATCAACAACCAATATTCAATGTTTACTATTCAAATGTACAGTCAGGTCCGTAAATTTTGAAACAGAGATGATTTTTTGGGCATTTTGCTTCTGTACACCACTGCACTGAATTTTAATTACTTCTAAGGGTTTGAAAATAGTGTGGCATTAACCATTCAGGAACTAAATTACATACACAATTACACACACAATTTTACAATTTTATGCACAAATGAGCTCATTTCAAATTTAGTACTTGCTACAGGTCTCGAAAAGTTGGGACGGGAAACATCTCTGAGGTTATGAGTTTTGGTTTTGGAATTTTAATAAAAATTTTTTTTAAAAATCCCAACTTTTCCAGAATTTGGTTTTGTCCATAATGTATGTGATATGCATTAAAATGCAGTGTAACATGTGGTGTTGATTGATTGTGATCATTTTATTTTCTGCTGATCTCCAGCTCCACACTTCACTCCAGTATTACACCAACTGCCCAGAAACTCAAAAGCAGAATCAGAAGCTTTTAAAAAACTCTTACAAAATGCAGAAGAGTTTGTGTATATATATATATTTTTTATGCAATTTGTCGATTTTAACATTTAAAAGTTTTTTAAATGATCCAGAATTGAAAACTGACCTTCACTTGAATTAAATTAACGATTGGTTAAATTGAATAATTAATTAAAACGCATAACTCTACCATACAGTAGTGTTTCGTGTGCAAAATCAATGAACAAATTTCAATAAGCACCTCAAAGTGAATCTTTATCTGTTACTGTGAAATAAATCTTCGCTCAGCCGACTGCAAAAATAAAATTTGTATTCAATCAGTGTGCGCATGCTGTTTAACAACGCCGACCTCTCCAAAAAAAAATCACTCTGCACTTCGCCTCTGATCCTCATCGGGCCCGAGGACTTCATCCACATCACAGGGAATATTTCCCCTGGTCGAGCAGCAGGGAAAAAACGCAGTTTGAATGACAGATCCAGGCCTGGCAGGCGTCTGCAGCAACTTTCCCACAAGCCACTTCGGCTGCCTGGAGGAAGGTGTGCTCATGGGGTTAGCAGTCACACGCTGTCCAGCACCATGCTGAAGAAAAATCTTCTGTTGAATTGAGAAAGTGGGGGGAATGATGACAGATAAAGGACTGGAAGCTGTGATTGAACCGGCTGGGGACTGAGCAGTGTGGTGGAATCGTACGCTGATCTAAATGAGAAGGTGACTAGGCTGGTCTGGCCCGTCTGCTTCTGCTGGAGTGAGGCATTCTGTCCTCAAATTCAATTCAATTTATATAACGCTTTTAACAATCGCTAAAAAAGGATGGGGACTAAACAGCTGTGTGTCCATAAAAAAGACTTTAGTTTGCTAGGGATCATAAAGACTGGACTTTGAAGCGATGGAAAAAGGTCATGTGACCTGATGAGTCCAGATTGAGCCTATTCCAGAGCGATGGGCGTGTCAGGGTAAGAAGGGAAGACAGCAGCAGCCACCTGAGGTCTCGTTTATTCTGACAGCTAAATGCTAAGTTTAGCCAGTGGAGTTTGAGCAGGTGTGATGTGAGAGAGGCCAGTCTGTAATTTGAGCTTGACATTTGAGGGCCAGTGGTTTCCAGGTGAACAAACAAGGTGGGATTATAAAACTTGTGCTTATTATGAGTTTTTTTTTGTGCGTAAATTGTTAATGTGATTTAGTATTAATCTTTGAGACAAAATTGTTCTTAAGTTGTGCTTAACTAATAGAAATAGTTTTCACCATTGAGTGTATTTCCAGTTTTAGTGTGTAAACATTTGAGAAAATGCTAACCTCATTAATATTCAAATGAACTAGATTATATATGGTTGCTTACTTGCTGCCTCTTGAACTTGTTCAGATGCAGGAGCTGCAGAGAGTGAGAGACGTTATTACAGGATGTATCTCTGCTAGCTGCCCTGTAATCTCGCCCGAGCTGTCGGGTTCAGTTTGTTTATGGATGTGTGATGAGACAGCAGTGGAGACGTCACATGTCCACATGCATGTGTGAGGCAGGGGCAGTGCTACAGCAGCTTCACCGGAGGGACCTGAGCAGGTGCTCAGCGTTAAACAGGGCCATATGAATATTACAACACTATAGTACTGCTGCAGAGTGAAGCTCAGAGCAGGGATCAGCAGGAGGGTCAGGACTGTCACTGTGTTCTGTACTAATGTTCAGATTAAACTCTACACACTGCTGCTGTCTGTTTCTCACCTAGAATGCTAAACTTTGTAGTACTGTTATAGAAGACACACCCCTTTTATTCCAGCCGACAGTTATAGAAGCCACACCCCTTTTATTCCAGCCGACAGTTATAGAAGCCACACCCCTTTTATTCCAACTAACAGTTATAGAAGCCACACCCCTTTTTTCCAGCCGACAGATATAGAAGCCACACCCCTTTTATTCCAGCCGACAATTATAGAAGCCACACCCCTTTTATTCCAGCCTACAATTATAGAAGCCACACCCCTTTTATTCCAACTAACAGTTATAGAAGCCACACCCCTTTTATTTCAGCCAACATTTATAGAAGCCACACCCCGTTTATTTCAGCCAACATTTATAGAAGCGACACCCCTTTTATTCCAGCCGACAATTATAGAAGCCACACCCCTTTTATTCCAGCCGACAGTTATAGAAGCCACACCCCTTTTATTTCAGCCAACATTTATAGAAGCCACACCCCTTTTATTTCAGCCAACATTTATAGAAGCCACACCCCTTTTATTTCAGCCGACATTTATAGAAGCGACACCCCTTTTATTTCAGCCGACATTTATAGAAGCCACACCCCTTTTATTTCAGCGACATTTATAGAAGCCACACCCCTTTTATTCCAGCCGACAGTTATAGAAGCCACACCCCTTTTATTCCAACTAACAGTTATA
>JAQMYJ010000017.1:118603-133512 GCA_030014305.1 Clarias laeviceps
CGGTCAGTGTGAGAGGAACATCACTGTGTGTGTGTGTGTGTGTGTGTGTGTGTGTGTGTGTGTATCAGGTTCTGTTACCTGAAGGACATTTAGAGGTCGTTACACAGAGATGGAGTGATTATGTGAGTGATGAGGTGAAGACACGAGTGAGTGAAGCGCACACTGATGCTCGCTCTCATCCTTCTCACCCTCACCTCACCCTTGCACTACACCTCCGGTTTATACACACACACACACACAAACACTCACACACACACACACACACACACACACTCATTAGTGATACACTGAGTGACTGAGTAAGTGAAACCAGAAAGGAGATGAAGAGGAAATGAAAGAAAACAAAAGAAAAAGGAAAAAGCTGAAAATGATAAGTAAAGGAGGAATGAGTAAAAGAAAGAAAGACAGAAAAGGGGTAACAAGAAAGAGAAAAGAAGAAACAGTAAGAAATTACAGAAATTAATGAAAATAAAGAAGCAAAAAAAATTATGAGAAAAGAGGAAGAAATGAATAAGAAAGAAAAAAGGAAATAACAAAAAAAAAGAACATGAAATCAAGAAGAGCAAGAAAATAAACAATAACAAATAAACTGAGGACAAAGAAGAAAAAAGAAAATTAAGTTACCAAAAGAAACTAAAGAAAGAAAGAAAGAAAGAAAGAAAACTAAAATGTGGAAGAAACAATTAGAAAAATAAAGAAAAAAGAAAATGGAAAAGAAAAGAGGAAGAAAATAAAGAAAAAGAAGGGGAAATCAAAGAAGGAATAAGAAATGAACAGATAGAAATAACTAACATTATGTTGAAAAGGGGAATGAAGAAGAAAAAATGCAAACCAACGTTAAGTAAAGAAGACAACTTTAAAAACATAATATGTTTAGAGACAGACAGGCAGACAGAGGGCAGTGGTGTGTCCTTGACTGGAGATCAAATACGAAAATATGACCCCCTACCACACACATACACACACACATACACACACACATACACACACACATACTTTGCAGTAAGAGCCAGATTGCGCTGATTTGGTGAACACCAGGGGAGGTGTTCAGTTTCTTTCGGCTTAAAGTAATGGGACTCTTTGTCTCTCTTGCACACACACACACACACACACACACACACACGGCAGCTAATTACCCCTCTGCTCTGCTATGTTAGCAATATTCTTGCTCCACTGCACTCAACATGTCACTGCGCTACGCTAACTTTAGCTCACTAATGTTACATTAACATACACCTTTGTCTCTTTAGCTTTAGCCTCTGAACAATGGCGCTAACATTCAAACTAACCTAGCTTAGCACATTCACGTTTGACATTGGAAACTGAACTTAAAAAGAAAAGAATAAACCTTAACATTAAACACTTTTCCTTAAACAAAAAACATTGTAAATCTGTGTGACAAAAAAACACACCACACCTAGCTAGCATGCTAAGAGCTCTGCTTATGTTTGTGCTAGTAAGCTAAAGGATATAAATTGACCTCATTAGTCTTGTTAAAACGAAAAAGAAAGAAAAAACCTAACACAAACACACACGCACACACACACACACACACACACACAGTGTACACAACATGCTAATGACAAGCTAACAGTCAGACTACCCAAGTATGCTATGTAGGTGCTAACACTAGCACATTAACAGCACCTTAAGAGCACAATCATGCTAGAATGACTTAGCAAAATTCATAATAAACCAGAGAAATAAATCAAAGCCCTGAGTAATTAGCTTTAATAATGCCATTTTTCTCATGGTAGGATAGCATGCTAGATTTACCACACAAATGTCAAGCATGTTGCTAACAGTCATGCTAGCATAGTGATGTAGTGCAGCAATCAAATGTAGCACAAAGTGTCAATGTGTGCTAATGGTAAGGCGCATGCTAACATGCTATCTGTGTGGTGGTGTGTGGAAAAGCAGAGCACATCTGCTGACATTCACTAAGCTAACATCCCAGAGCATGTATTATTCATCTGTAATGAAGGGAGTGGGAGCGCGCGAGAGACAGACAGGCGAGAGTGAGTGAGAGAGAGAACGACAGAGAGTAAATTGGGTTAGAAAATATGATAAAAGAGAGAAGGAGGAAAGTGAAGGTCAGGAAACACAAGGGAGGATCAGATTATTGGATTGATTTTAACGTTCGAAAGAAAATGACAGTGTGTGTGTGTGTGTGTGTGTGTCAGAAAGAGAGAGAGAGAGTTTGAGAGAGAGAGATAAGGTAGAGAAAGCGTATCAAGATAAAGCCTCAGTACATTCACACACACACACACTTTTTTCTCTTTCGCTCTTATAAAAATCGTTGTGCAAACACACTAGCATTGCCGTATGCAAAGACACAGAAACGTGCTAAACTAGTGCAGTATTTCACACACTTCAGTATTCCAAACTCTTTGGTCTTCCTCAGTGTTCAATATTAAACACTCTTCAGCATTCTGAACACTACAATGTGTAAATCCATGTGACAAGAACACACACCAATATTCCATACCCTTCAGAATTTCTCCATTGTCAGTATTAATTACACTTCAGTACTCCTTCACATCAATATTGCACAAACTATAAAATATTTCACACACAATATTGTTTACACCTCATTCTTCCAAAACTTCAGCATTTCAAACACAACAGTATTCCACACTCTTCATTATTCCCCACACCGCAGCATTCTACACACACTATTCCTCATTTGTCAGTATTAATTACATTTGAGTACTTCTTTAAATTCTTATTCTACAAACGTAAGTATTTCACACACTTCACTATTCTTTACACCTCAGTATTCCCCACGCGTCAGTGTTCCACACAATTTAGAATTCCTCACACATTACTATTTCTTAAATGTCAGAATTTCCCACACTTCAATATTCCAAACACTTCTATATTCTACACTCTTCACTTCAAAATCCCAACATACAAATAAGTTCCATTCTGAAGTCCAATTTGTTCATAAGTCCAACAAACATTGCATATGTACTAGGATACTAACACAATTTTCATACTATAAAACTATGGAATAAAATCACTTGTTCGTAATTCAGAAGATTTGTGTGTAATTCTGTGTTTTGACTCCGGCCATGACAGTTTACAGATACAAGATTTTGTGTGTTTGGTACCGTAGAAATATACGACTCTGACCGTTTACATACACAAAATTCATTTTCACAACTCCTCTGTTTACACCCACTACAAATGTAGTCTGTCAAAAATACGTCATCAAGGCCACATGCACAGGCATTACTATCCTATATTTTGTCTTCATCGTAACTGCTTGGCTCCAGTTCTAGCTTCATCGCTGCTGCTTTTACCCTACAGTAGCACGTTTTATGCACACAGCAATATACACCGGACCTGTGATCTAACTTCCACAATTGAACATGCATGTTCGTATCTTCGAAGGTCCGTAACTCGAATATTCGTATGTAGGGAACTTACTGGATTACAAACACTACAATACTCCACACACTTCAGTATTTTGTCGACATCAAAAACTTTTCAGCATTTCCATGTTTATGATGATGTAAGATGGTGTATTGTGGTTGAACTGGTGCAGTGTCACTATTTTAAATGCAGATTCACCAATTCAGGCAAAAAACAAGAAATTCATTATTTGTTCACTAAGATGTTTAATAGATGCTTTATACCCAAATTTTAGATTAGACACCAAACATCAGACACCAAACCAAATCTGCACTAATCCACTGCATTCGGGCTTAAAGGGGAACAGTGTGTACTTTTTCAATTTTGGCTGAATCTCTCTCTCTCTCTCTCTCTCTCTCTCTCTCACACACACACAAACACAAACACAAACAAACACAGGACCTCCTGCGTCCCCTCCTCCAGCTTTTCTCACTCTGACAGTCGAGCAGACCTTGAAAAATAAAGAAAAACTGTAATATATCCATGGAGACACTCTACAGTCTGGACATACACACACACACACACACACACAAAACAGTTCATGGCAATCTGTCCTTCATTCATTCGTTCTTTTTTCATTTTGATTTTAAAAGCTGTTTTTATAACACAGTCAGAATGTGTGTGTGTGTGTGTGTGTGTGTGTGTGTGTGTGTTTAACAGTAACGTCATTCAGTGGTAAAATCTATGCTAGGTTGCTGTGTTAGTGATAAACTTGCTCCACTGCATTATACGTACTAACTTTAGAATGCTAACGTTCTGTAACAGCTGTCTCTAGCAATGTACAGTACACGCCAAAACTAGCCTAGCTTAGCACACAAGGATTGTTAGCTGTTGTGAAAGTTGTGAAAATGACAACTGAAGTGAAAACACAGTGTTCTGTAGCATTAACACACACCTTATTATAGACATAACATGCTAAGAGGACCTTTTTAGCTAACATTTGGTTAACAATCGCTATCACAACAGTGTGCTAACAGTATACTAGCATATGAGATCAAACTGAGCTCCTTAGTTAACTTTTGTTAAAATTGAAAGTGTTAAAAATATACAGAGATTCAACTCTGTGATGAATTAATTTTTCTTATAAAAACACCATTAATGCTACTAGCATACCTGACCAAATTCGACTATCTGTCTAGTGTGTAACATTAAAACCTGACTTAACACGGAAAATATTAGCATAGATCTTGCAATCAAAGTTTCTCTTAGTACAATTAGATGACTGCTAGCAACATGCTAAGAGCAGCAGTCATGCTAGAATGACTTAGCAGAATCAAGTGGCGACAAATGTGCAAATTCTCATTGTCGGTTATTATAATTAGCATGAATTAACGTTTATTTGTTGATAAACAGAATCAGCAAAAGATCTGACGAGCAGCCGATTCGACTCTCATTAATAACCTCACCTTCATTAGCATTATTATAAAAAATGCACAAACAAAAGCTGTCTCAGCGATGCTGTGAAGAGGAGAAAATCTGTTTTTATTTGTTGTGTGTGTGTGTGTGTGTGTGTGTGATAGACAGCATCAAAAGCTTTCGAGATCTCACAGCTCTTCCAATCTGCTAGTTTTGCCGCCACCACTACGCATCCAGCTGTCAGAAGAGCAAGCCAAAGTGGAAAGAACACACACACACACATACACACACACACACATACACACACACACACATACACACCTGCACCGGCCACCTGAGACACATTTGCCATGAAGAATTTACTCCAATGTAAACATGCAAACAATAATGCACACAAACACACTCATCTCAGCCTCTTTCCTGTGTGTGTGTGTGTGTGTGTGTGTGTGTGTGTGTGTGTCTAAGTACTCTGCAGGCTCATAACTCACTGTTCTAATGAACGGTTAATCAGCTCTCCTGCTTTAGCAGCTCCCTGCAGCTCGCCTGCCAAGAATTCACACTCACCACATTCCGGCTGCTCTGTAATCCAGAACTAATCTAGAACCGAACCAGAACCAAGCTTGAAGCCTTTCCTGTGGTTATCTAGAGCTCTGTGTTCGCTTTAAGAGCTGAACATTGTGAGATGTGACCATTGCAAATAGACCGATGCTTCATCAGAGCTTCCTCTGAGAGCCGTCCACAGATACAGTCTTTCAGGAATGCTGTCAATCAAACCAAGTAGGCGTGGCAGTCAACAGCAATACAAATGGGGTATATTTGTTTTAGAAAATCAGACCAAAGCTCGTATATATATATATATATATATATATATATATATATATATAGACATAATCTGAATCGTAGCTTTTGGGCTTAACTCATAGCAGAACGCTTGTACAAAGTAAAATTTGGGGGAAAAAAAGGTGCAAGAAATGAAATTAGTCCTCTTATTGTAAAATCGTTCAAAAACCTGAGCGACTCTGCATCATCTGCATCAACTGCTAGACAAGATCTTGGACTAGCAAAATAATTCTCATCATTATCAACAGTTTTATCTAAAAATATCAAAAAAATTATATACATAAACATGATTTAGACAAACACTGACACTAAAAATTTATAAATATTCATTTGTGCTGTGTTAACTAAACTGTGCTAAAACATAATGAATCAAGCCCCGCCTTCCTGCTCTTGGATTGGCTTGTATTTTACATGGGTTAAAGAGATAACCAATCCTAGACAAGGTTGAATTTTCATAAATTCACATTTACATTTACATAATTGTGCAATTTTTATCTCGTTATCCATCTGAGCAGTCAGGGGCCTCACTCAAGGGCCCAACAGGAGCAAATTGCTGGTGCTGGAGTTTGAAACTGGGACCCAATTATAATGCAGAGAATGGAATTTTCCACAGACACACATTACAAATTTAACTGCAGTTAAAGCAGCAAAATAATGATAATCATAAATGACAATCTTATCAACAATAAATAATCAACAAATAAAAAATAATAATTTTTATTATTAAAAATTGCTTTCTCTGTGTAGAATTTTATCCAATCATAAATGCGAGGAATTATCGTAACCAATCATAATGCAGAAGACTGAATTTCCTGACCTGACATAAGAAAATTACAACAAAAAAAAAGTTACAAAAACAAAGAGTAATTAAACGAAATAAAAGCAACCAATTCAAATATAAGTTTTTAGAAATTGTCTAGCAATGATGCTTTATATACGCTGGAAATACTCTCTCCTGTCCTGACCAATAATAAATTAATAAAATTAAAAAAATTAAGAACACGCACAAGTTAACCAAGTTTAAATTGAACAATATTTCACATAAAATGGAAGTAGACAAGCGGCTTCTTAACTATTAGACTATTATAATCTGAATCACAATCCCATTTATTTGCCAAGTAGCTTTTCAAATACAATGAATTTTCTGTATGCGTGAACTTTTTCACAAAATTATTCAGTAAATGAAAGGAAAAAAAAATCACAATTATTACAAAACAATAATAATGCATGAAGAGTTTGAGAGAACGCGATAACTCCATTTTAGTATTTTTTTAAGAAGCAAGAATTATTGCAAACTGATAGAGAACATTTAGTGCATGATTCCTTCGAATCGTGAGAGTGTCAAAAAGTACAAATGTCTAAGCATTTTGTCAAAACTGTTTCAGTTTAGATTTTATGTTTGTGTGATTATGCAAAACGCTATAACTCCATCTCCCATTGTTTTGTCACAATGAATAAATTAGTGTGCATTTGTGTTTGTGGTAATTTAAGTATGCAAATTAGTATCAATATGTTGGTGGAGTTTTAATTAAAAAATAGAGCAAACTTCTGCTTTGATTGTGAGTCGAACAGCAAATTAGATCAAGGAGAAAAGAGTTGCACACAAAACCTTTTTAATTATGAAGATTATTGAAGATCGTGAGAAACATTACAAACATTATGAAAACTTCACTTCACAGCGTCTTCAGCTTCGTCCTCTACAGTTTCAGTCTCACTTCGGTACATGCGACAGCTGGCTATCATCATACAGGTACACACCGTATAATCAACAGCTTCATACACACACACACACACACACACACACACACACAGCACTGTGTAGTATGTCCCTTGTACACAAATCGCTTGTGCATATTTTAAGTGTTGTAATGTTATTTCTTTGTTTCTTCAGCATCCCACATTGTCTTGTTGAGTTTATACCATCGTGTGTTAACAACATCCAAATCACATAATGTCCTGTTTCATAGAATGTATCGAGGACGTTACACAAGGCAGACCTGCCATTTATTACTACTGGAGTTACAGTATATGCACTGGTCTTTAACATTCTCTAAAAAGTCCTTTGAACAGACAGATTAACAGTTTGCTTAACTGATCACATGACAGAAAGAAGCAACATGATTGGCTCATCACAACCTGAACTTTGTTTGAAAATCACGTGTCTACGTTTCGTGCTTTGCTCAAGTTTAAAGCTTCTACAATATGATTACATGGTGTTTTTAAATCAAACTTTTGTTTTAGACAACTTGGTGTTTGAGAACAATTATTTTTTTCATTTAAGTTTTAAAAATTATGTCTATTTTTATTTTTTGCTGTCGAATTGTCCATTTAGAACAAGTAGATTTGTTTTTACAATAAACCTGTGCTGACTGTATAAATATATTAGGTTCTGTTAAGAGCTGTACAGTGGAGAAAACCTGTCTGGATGACGAAGAGCGATTGTAAATAGTGTGTAAAGTGTGCAACAGATTCCATTAAGTGTAAGTGCATCCTGGAGCTCATTTATAAGAGCAGCTGATTAAAGATTAAAGATTTTCTGATCCAATTCATACACATGATGTTGCATACAGAAGCCTGATGCCCATCTACAGCAGCTCCAGATGCAGACCTCAACCTGACCAGCTATTCAGAACTCAGCAAAATCCTGTTCCGAACCAAAGCCGAGCCAGAACCCCGAGCAGGCTGGCGACTGAGTCGAGCTGTAAAGAGAGCATCCGGAGACATCACAGCGCTCTAGATGGAGGAGTTTTATGTTCTTTAGACGGAGAGGGTGAGACGAGATCTGGCTGGACTTTAGCTTGGCTCTCATTGGGTTCTGGATGAACTCAGGATGTGCAGTTTGACTTTGGATGAGTCGCTCACCAACCCATCTGCTGCAGAAAGCTTGTTCAACTGGCAGATAATCTTTCTTAATTTTAAGCATTTATTTCTAATGAAGCCAAATGGTTCTGAGAATAGAATAAGACAAGAGTACATTTTTTAATTTATGATAATCTGTGACAAAAGAAATATTTTTAGCTTGTTTGCATTTGAGATCTTCTCACTGATTTGCACTGCTTTCAGATAAAAGTCAACTCTATGGCACAGCTGATAAAACTCTAATAATTCTAAAGTGCAACGAAATGAAATAAAAGATTGAAAGACAGACAGGGTTTAACACTTGACAAGTCACATTTATAATAAATGAGTTTAGTCTGATGAACAAGATTATACAGTTAATTTAAAGCTTTTTATTAAAATTCACTTTAGTCACGTCTAGACGTTTAGTCAGGTCTCCAGTGTGTGTGTGTGTGTGTGTGTGTGTGTGTGTGTGTGTGTGTACAAACCAAAGAATTTAAGAATTTTTTCCCCTTTTTTTGTATCAGCAGTGATTTAAACAAGTTCAGTTTTATCCCCCCTCATGCATTGGGGTATTTCAGCTGGTGCAACTGGTTAAAGAATTAGTCCAATATGGGACCTTTGAAGGAAGCAATTATAAAACTATTAAATTGTGTGTTAATCCCAGAGTCGAGTGAGATTCAGTGTTGTTCTGATATGTTGTGTATTAAAAACACTCAGAGCGAAATCACAGCAAAACTGCGAAGAATTCACTCAGATCCTCGCATGGCGTGTGCACAAAGCCTGACTTCTGACTTCTGACTTCTACACAACTCTCCAAAGTCACACCGAGACTAAAACACACCGGAGGTAAATCTCTTCATCTCGCTCTACAGACAAACTTTAACACCTCTAACACTCTTTGCGTTTTGCTGTGAGTTTTTTTTTCCTACATTTATTTACAAATCTGTTGATTATAAAGCGCTCAACTTAGAGCTAACGAAGAGAGATGGAGGGAGAGTGTTAATTACTGAACACAGCGAAACACACCGAACCGTGGGCTATATTTGGAAGAGCGAGCGCGTTCTCACTCCACACACCCACGGGGACGCTTCGGTTTCTTCTCAAAGACATTTTCGGAGTAATCCTGTACCTCAGACTCTCTTTATATGTCTCACACACACACACACACACACACACACACACATATACACACATATACACAGTGGCCATCTCAAGAACAACACACACACACACACACACACACACACACATGCACGCAAGCATGGTGCAGAAATCTCACACATTTCTCTCTCGCCCACTTCATATTGTCTACTTCTGTCAACTGACGAGCATGGACTCGGCTCCGTCGCCATGGGAACAGGCCACAAATCAAACGAAGCCAAAAGAAGCCCAATGACACACACACACACACACACACACACGTATGCATATACACACACACTCATGTGTGGAATAGCCGGTGATGTAACACATACACACACACACACACAAACAACTCGCACATGCAATACAAAAAAGACACATCAACGCAAACTAGTCATCTGTCAGGATCTATTTTTTCATCTCAGGATCGCTGGTGAACTTTTGTGACGAAGCGTTTAGGCAGATATTTTATAGGTTTTTATTAAAAACTAATCCTAGCACGTGATGGAGCTGTATCAGCACTGGGATAACACTGACGCTTTATCTTTTTTATCTTTTTTTATCTTTTTTTATCTTTTTTTATCTTTATTTAGCTTTATATAACACTTAAAACGGGTTTCTGAAAGCACACAGATCTTCAGTAAGGACTTTTACCAGACGAGTGTTTGACCTCATCTCAGTGTAGCACCATGGAGGCGCTGAACTCCATCTCCCAGCAGCCTTCACGCATCACACGTCACATGATCACATGCACACCTGGTTGCACTTACTTCCTGCTCCTGATGTGTGTTCCTGGCTTACCATTCAGCTTTGTTCTGCTTCTGTTGTGTTGATGATATTTAACTTTAGTGTTTAGCTTTTTATTTTCACAATGTTGATTTTAAACGTGTCCTCTCGTCCTCGTGTCCTCAATCTCAAGCCTAAAATTTCACCCATATAAAATCAGGAATTTATTAAGACTTTAAAACTCACCACATGTCGAGTTGTTAAAAGCGGGTGAAAATCTTTTTAACAGCATTAAAATCTCCTTCAATGTAGCATTATGACTGGATTTGATTATTTAAACTGAGAATGAGTAATAAATATAAATCTCCAATGTTTGGTTGATTGTAAACCAATGCTAATGAAGCTAATACTTTATGCAGGCTAAACATTAGAAAAATCATGCTGTAAAACCCCGTGCTCGTGCTGTGTGTCCTCCGTTCTCCAACACCGTGAGCATACACCAATATTAAACACCAACATCAAACACAACCATCAAACACCATCATACACAACTGTCAAACGCCACCATCAAACACCAACATCAAACACAACCATCAAACACCATCATACACAACTGTCAAACGCCACCATCAAACACCAACATCAAACACAACCATCAAACACCATCATACACAACTGTCAAACGCCACCATCAAATACAAACATCAAACACAACTATGAAACACAACCATTAAACGCCAACACCAACATCAAACACTGACATCAAACACTAAACAGTCCAAAACATACGAACATTAAACACCAACATTTACAATTAAACACATCACACTACCATCCCCCCCCACCCCCACCCCCACCACACACACACACACACACAGGTTGAGTGTGAAAGCTGTGATTAGTGATCATTAGCTGTTAATGAGCTGAATAAGCACATGGTGAGGGAGTAATGATACTTATTCAGTTTTAAATTGAATGAATTGCGGCAGAGTTGCTGACGGTGTTTATGTACAGGACGTGGGGGAGTCACTTCCCCTCAGGGTCACGGCGCGCGACTGGACGAAATGGGAAGAAGAAATAAACCTAATTGTCTAAAAATAATATACTTATTAAATCTGATTATGTTAATCAGTTACAGTTTATACAAGCCTTAGTCACACCTCTCTCTCTCTCTCTCTCTGTCTGTCTGTCTGTCTGACTGACTCTCTCTCTCTCTCTCTGTCTGTCTCTATCTCTCTCTGTCTGTCTGTCTCTCTCTCTCTCTCTCTCTGTCTGTCTGTCTGACTCTCTCTGTCTGTCTGTCTGTCTGACTCTCTCTCTCTCTGTCTGTCTGACTCTCTCTCTGTCTGCCTGTCTGTCTGACTCTCTCTGTCTGCCTGTCTGACACTCTCTCTCTCTGTCTGTCTGACTCTCTCTCTCTCGCCTCCTCTGTCTGTCTGTCTTCTCTCTCTCTGTCTCTCTCTGTCTCTGTTTGTCTGTCTGTCTGACTCTCTCTCTCTCTGTCTGTCTGACTCTCTCTCTCTCTCTCTGTCTAACTCTCTCTGTCTCTGTCTGTCTGTCTGTCTGACTCTCTCTCTCTCTGTCTGTCTAACTCTCTCTCTCTCTCTCTCTCTGTCTGTCTGACTCTCTCTCTCACTCCTTCTCTCTATCTGACTTCTTTTGTCTTTCTGTCTGTCTGAGTCTCTCTCTCGCCTCCTCTGTCTGTCTGTCTTCTCTCTCTCTCTCTCTCTCTCAGCCCTGTACCCCAGCAGAGCTACAGAAGGTTGTTATGTATCAGCACACACTCCTCCAGTCCTCCAATCCTACGCTCCGCTCCTTTCTCTGCATTTACTCACTGTTCAGCCAGCGATGAGCTATTCAGCCTCGTCCTACGCAAAACATACACACTCCTCTCTCTCTCTCTCTCTCAGCCTATTTTTCGTCTTTCATTCTAATGTGGGGTGCAAAAAAAGAAAGAAAGAAAGAAAGAAAGAAAGAACATTACGTAAGCCAGTCTTGTGCACTTTGCCAGAAACTCAACAGGGCATCAGAAGCCTGAAATGAACAGCTTTGCTTTTCACACACACACACACACACACACACACACACACACACAGGGCTGAGGCAGAAGTGCTAAACACCATCTTTAATTTTAATTCATGCTTTTCACCGGCACTGTATCTCATTATGGCCCTGCTAATGCTAATGCTACGGATGCTAATGCTAATAAGGCGAGCTGGCAGCACTGCAGTGTCAAAGTTAGGGCAGTGTGACAACTCTGTAATAACAGTTTAATCCATACACAGTTAGTGTTCAGTTATTTTGATGCAGCCAGACAGAAAACAAACTAATAGATTTTTAGCACATAATGTTGGTGTGAATCAACTCAGCCTCTGATTGGTCAGTAAGTCAGAAACACAGCCTCTGGTGTCAGGAATACTGTGTTTGATTGGTGGGTGAGTCAGAACAACAGTCTCTGAAAAGTCAGTGACTCAGGAAGTCAGACTCTGATTGGTTGACAGAATCATATGATAACTGGCTAGTTCATGTCTAACAATGCTAACAGTTTTAAATACAGAAAAAGAGGTTAAAACATCACATAAATGTTGTATTAATTTGTTTGAACACAAAGTTTAAACACTGTAGGCAAGCTTTAATATCGAACAGTGACTAGCTAACTAATTAGCTAACTAACTAAGTTCCAGGGACTCCGCGGCCCAGAGAGGGAACGTGTCTCCAGTTCAGGCGCTCGACCCTCGTCCCTGCTAATGCTGGAGGTTTATGTTGCCCTGACACTGTTGATCACGTCACTCCAGTAAGCATTGAGACCTCCTGTAACATCAGAGCTTTCAGCGACAGCACGAAAAGCACACGTGATGACATCACTGACGAAACGTTATTTATCCCAACGGCAGCTCGCTGGCTCACTGTGAGTCTTTAAATCTGACCACGTGAAAGTAGAACATTAAGATAAATTCAACCTTAAATTGAATAAACCTGCGTAAGAAATTCACATGATGAAATTTAAACATATAAATGTTATATTTATGTTCTGATAAAATATTATACCTAAATCCCAGTAGCACAGTCAGGCTTCGGCACCGTCCTCACTGCTGTGATTCAACTCTCTGATTCTTTTGAATTAGCTGTCAGAGGGAGTCAGTCTATATGACTCTTGATTCGTTTGAGTCACCGCACAGGACACTAGTAGGTTCACACCGGTGCTTTTATCTGTGTGACTGAGAAGAATTAACATCTGATTATAAAGTCATTAGAGCTCGAGTGCAAAACCTGTGATTCGCTTCTAATTCAGAATCAATTCGGTTCAAAAGAGTCAGTTGGGAAAAATTATTTATTTCTAAATGTCCAGAAAACAAAACTGATAGAAATGGAGGAGCAAAAGCAAAAGAGGAGAGAGAATGTGGACACACACTGCTCACTGGGTAAAAACGGACGTGTACGGTGTACAGTACTGTAGTTTTATATACAGATTATAATATTTAAACATTACTATGTTTAATGATGTAATGCTGTTTATACTCGTTTATGTAACCTGAGTACTGTACAAACTGTATGAATCAATTTCAGAGCTAAACACACACATACACACACACACACACACACACACACACACACGCTTGCACTCACAGCCTAATGAGTGTTAAATTGAACCTTAAATTGGAAGAGGATATGACAACTGGTGGAGTTACTGTAAATGAGAGAAAGAGCAAGAGAGAGAGAGAGAGTGTGTGTGTGTGTGTGTGTGTGTGTGAGTGAGAGAGAGAGATCAGATGAAACAACAGAGAGAAGTACAGAGACTGTAAATGTCTGTGTGAACTTCATCAGTATTCCCACGCCGAGAACAAACCAACAACACCAGGAACGATAGAGAGAGAGAGAGAGAGAGAGAGAGACGGAGCCCCTCGACCAGGTATCCCCAAATTATGCCCCACTATTCATATCTTCTGTCGCTTACAATCTGACAGACAGAACGATAAAACAAAAACGGAGAGAGAGAGAGAAGAAGTGAGGTGAAGCAAGAGAGAGATGAAGTGAGAGAGAGAGAGATGGACTGACGGTTCTCTTACCTTTGTGGTTACGATGCAGAGGCAGTCCATGGTAGAGAGAACCCAGGTGGGGGAAAATCCAACACCCCAATCCCCCCTTTACCCTCTGCCCTTCCTACCCTTCCTGCTCCCTCTCTCTTTCTCCCTCTCTCACTCTCTCTCTCTCTCTGCCGTACCCCCTTTACTTCTCCCGTGTGCCTCTTTTTTGACTGACTGAACCAGAGAGGGAAATACAGGAAAGATGGAAGGAGGGAGGGAGGGAGAGAGAACGTAAAGGAAGAGCAGAGGGAGGGACAGAGAAAGAAAGAGAGAGAGAGAGAGAGAGAGAGAGAGAGAGAGGGTGGGCTTCTGTTAAATAAAGAGAGGGGAGAGAGAAAAAAATGAGCAACACAGGAGGAAGAGATGGAAAGAAAGAAAGAAAGAAAGAAAGAAAGAAAGAAGAAAGCGCAAGGGAGAACAACGGGATGAAATGAGGAAAAGAGGTGAGGGAAGGAAGGTGAAAAAGGGGGGATAGGTTGCTGAAGAAAGAAAGATAGAAAG
>JAQMYJ010000017.1:141679-156354 GCA_030014305.1 Clarias laeviceps
CAGAAACATCTCAAGGATGATCAGGGGAAACAGGATGATCAGGGGAAACAGGATGCGACTGAGCTCAATTTTGCAAATTTGCAAAGATCTCAAGTAAACTTTTTTCATGTTGTCATTATGGGGTGTTGTGTGTAGAATTCTGAGGAAAAATTGAATTTAATCCATTTTAGAATAAAGCTGTGACACAACAAAATGTGGAGAAAGTGATGCGCTGTATAACATACACATTTTAATGTTCTCTGTAGTGTAGATATTTAATAATTCAGAGCAGGAACCTGTAACTGAACACTTGATATGATTCATCACTGAGTGGACTCTCCACAGAGCCTTAAAACAGAGTTCTTTGATTTTATCTCACAATATCGCGCTCATTTCCCAATACATACTCTGTATAGTCATGCTTCTCCTCATGGAGTCTGCAAACTTACACTTTACGGACTTCATTTCATGTTATAACTATCAGTTACTGTTTATATTAAATATAAATCATTTCAGTGTCACCCATGGGATCCCAGATCATCTCCTTTATGGAACATATTGTCAAAGATGTCACATGGTATTTCCTCTGACCATTTTAGGGTTAAAAGCAGTATTTAAAGTGTTCCTCTGTTTCATATCAATTTGTTCGAATGCTCAAATGTTGTTTTCGAGTAATGATGGTTTGATATCATAGAAACCGGAGAACTGCTCGCAAATCTGTGCTGAAGTTCGCTGTTGTTGCTGTGCTCGTCATTGCTGTTAGCCTTCCTGGGAAAGTAGAGACGTACAAGGTGATAAAATGTGACTTTCTAGCCCATGGAAAAACAAAGCCAGGTCTTAAGAGGCTCGCTATTCAACTGGTTCTGACCCGGCACCAGCCTTGAACTAGTACCTGGTTCACTTTGGGGTAACCATAGGTTCTTATGGCCTAATGATGGCTTCTGAAATAATAATGAGAACATTTAAACAACTGTTTGCAAAATAAATTTTTTTTTTATTATTATTAAAAAAAAAAGACTAAGAATCTAGAGAAAATTTTGAGTAGTAATGAAGTTGAAAAGATTTTCATAACACAATTTGATCATGATTACCACAAGTGACAAGGATGATTTGTTTAATTTACATCTATTGGTAAATATAATATCTGATTCATCGTCATTGTGCAGGAGACCTTATTACTTCGCAGAAATGAGTGAAATAAATACACAAAAAAATTAGACTTCAGAAACCAGACATCTTAAACCAAAATTCAGTTTATTATCCAATTTCAGTAAGGTGTTTGTTAGAGCATTAACACAACATTCATCTGATCCGTTAAGGATTTAATACCTCGCTTATAACGACTCAAGTTGAGAGAGAAGACGAGGACGTCGTCCGTCTCCCGAGTTTTTGTTCTGATCTCAGAGACGTGTCGCGTCTAGTGAAAATGCAATTTAAAAAAAACAAAGAAAAAAAAACAACCAGCAGAGTGATGTCACTCAGTTCATCTTTTCTGCATGTACACTGTGTAAAAGAAACAGATTTACAGAAAGAAGAGGAAACATTTTCTAAACCTCTGTTTAAAACACGATGGAGGTCGAGCCCTCGCAGTAGCGATTTTGTCAGTTAGGATATTTCTGTAAAAAAAAAAAAAAAAAGTCTGGACACGCCTCGGCTGTGTCATTTACAATCGTGTCTAAAGGAACACTGTGTTATGTTCGGATTAAAAAAAAAAAAGCTAAAATGTAGAAAGGACATCGATGACACCGTTAGCTTAACCTGCTACTTGTATTTATTACCATGCGGAAACTGAAATCGCTAGTGCAGGTCAGTCCTCAGGAACGCTAACGAATCGCCAGTGACGTGTGCAGTGAAACACTGCGAGTCCTGAAGGCTAGAATAACGTTTACAGTGATAAAAATTTCAGCCCAGGAACGAGTCGGTGACGGATGCAGTACAGACGGAGTTTAGCCGAGTCTAAAGCACCAGGTTCCAGGAAAAGGTTTTTTTTTTTTATTTAAGAGTTTAAACAGAGAAAAAAAATTAACGGACAAACAAAACCTAAAGTGAGAGGACACAGTTCTGATCCTGAATCACAGTTCGCTGTTTACATCAGGGTAAAGGAAACACAGAAAAAGAAAGATCCATGAAGAAAGTGGAGAACTTTATAAAGGAGGTATGTGATGATGTGACATGACGTTTAACATTAACAATACCATGTTATCAAAACAATAATTCCTGCCGATTAGAGGGTGCCGCATTTACTTCCAGATTTTTATTCTAATAATCATCTTCTGATAATTCGAACACTTTCACCAGAACTGATCTTGATGCTGCTGAAGTGTATTGTGACGCCCCATGTAACTGATTCTCAGAACAAACCGTCGCAGAGAGACGAGCAAAAGTCCAACAGTCCATAAAAGAAAAAAACTGAAATCAGAAACCTCGTCAGAATTCACACAAACTTTTTTTTTTTCCCTTTACATATTCCCCCTCCATCCCAGTCTGACGCTCAGCAGGAGGTGATGCAAGCCTTTCCGAGCCGGACTTCCTGCAGCGGTGTGCTCGTGGGCGTGGTGAATTCCCTGCCGATCACACGCTGTCTTGATCAACACTCACTCAGACACACACAAACAATCACACACTCTTTTGAGCAGCAGGGCCTTTGTGAAACAAATAGATTGGTCTCTGGAAACCTGAAAGAAATTATGACAATTAATTAATTAATTAATTAATTAATTAATTAATTAGTTTTGTGAAGTCACTAAATGAGCAACAACTTTATACCAAGTGTGTGAAGATCAAGCATGCTAATCTACACAAGTATGGAGTGATGGTTGTCATGGTAATGTAATATAACGAAAGACTAGCAGCTTAACATGTTAGCTACCCCCCCCCCCCACCCCCATGTATATTTCTAGACCCAGATGTTTTAATATGCATATCATTTATTAGAGTCCCTGACCTCGTGAGGAGCTGTTAGGAGTTCCAAGAAGCTCGTAGCTGGAGAAGCCCACCTCACCGGTCAGGAAGGAGGAGAACTGCTCAGGCTTCAGCTGGATGCTAAAATAGTTTTTATAGGTCGCCTCCTGCGACAAGGGGGGAAAAAAAAAAAAAAAGAGAAACTTAATAAAGTGACTGAAGAAATGGATGTAAAGATGTGACGTGAGACAGAAGAAGCGAGTGAGCGGTGTTGTGTAACGTGTAAATAAGTGTACCGAGAGCTTCTTCCTCTTGCTGTAGGAGCTCCAGGGCTGGGGTTCGAGGATGAGGAGGCCGCCGGGTCGGAGGTGACGATACACGCGGTGGAAGAAGCGTCTGAGCCCCACGTCGCCCCAGTTCAGGTGAATCCACTTAGTGACACTCAGACACAGAATCACGTCAAACTCCTCACGCTGAGTCTCCAACAACACGTCACTGTCCAACACGTAGTTCCCCTGAGACAGACAGACAGACGAGCATCAATGTCACTTATCAAATATTCTTTTAAGGTGGGGTTTTATATAGTCATGTTTTATATGCTTTTGTCCTTTTTTATTTTCAGTTTTATCATGTTGATTTTGTATGACGACATTTATTACTCCATTTTATTTGTTTTTAATAAAATGTTTTATTTTCTATTATTTTCCCCAATTTCCTAATTAACGTTGTAAAGCACTTAGGTCAACCATGTGGTGGTTGTTTAATGTGCTATACAAATAAATTTGACTTGACTTGAGGTGAGAAGTTTATACTTTATATATAAAACTCATTAACACTCGGGCATCACGAAAGTTTCTTTAAAGCTACCGACCAGACAATTTTTTCACACTTACACACATGGACACACACACGTACACACACCCACATGTGTGCCAACATACACAAAAGTGTTGTGCAAGATTTCCACGACGCTGCCACACCCAGTGTCGACAACTATAAACTATAGACACAACATCAGAGTAACGAGAAGTGAAAGAATTTCATTATGAAAGTCACACCCGGGGACTGAACAGACACACACCATCACATGACACCCTGTTTACACTGCCACACCAACAGCAGCAGGGTTGTTGGTTTTTTTTGGTTTTATTTTAACATGATAGCATTTACGTTCTGATTAATGTCCCTGAATGTGTGTCACGTGTGTGTTTTAGACGAGGATTAACCTGCAGTGGTGTGACGTGACGTGCATGCACGAGCGAGGGCTTGATTCTAGACACAAGTATAGAAACAGACACAGAAGACGTGAAAAAGAAACAGGAAGATTACAACAGAGTTCAGTGCTGCGCTCAACAGCAGGTCACGATTGAGAGCGCTTCAGGGTCTCTCTCTCTCTCACACACACACACTGATTAAACACTAATCCCTTTACTCTTTAATCTACATTACACACCCCAACACAAAGGGATGAGGTGTGTGTGTGTGTGCGCCTGTTGACATGTAAATAGTAAATAGAGAGCGCCACCTTCAGGATCATTATGCACATTTTCTAATATTGGCTTGTGATGTCATAACCCTGACAGATCGTATCTACGGGATGAACATCTTACCCTTACGAAGGTGATGTTGGAGGGAAAACTCCCGGGACTGAGAGTGGGCGTGTCTGGGAAAGGAGGAGCAGCGATTGGTCCTCGGGAGATGCAGAGAGAAACAGGAAATAGGCGGCTCCCATTGGGCGATGCTGATTCCTCAATCCCGCCCGTCTTACTGTCCCTGTCCTCCGTTCCTTCTTTTACGCCGGGATCTTCAGATCCGTTTTCCTCTCCGTCTTCTCCTCTTTCCTCCGTCGTCTTTTCCGGTGTCTCACTTGACGTTTTGACATTGCTTCGCTCCTTCCTCGTCTGGAGCGTGTGCACTTCTGAGAGATAATGCCGGATGTTTTGTTTCGCCGCGTGAATCAGCGCACCGTCTATGTCCAGACCCACGATGCGTGCCGGCAGCAAATGTTTGGCGATGGTGAGAGTCAGGTGACCGGTGTTGCAGCCTACATCCAGAACGTCCTTTCCTTGGAACCACACTGGTTTAAAAGCGCGGATCCGAGCGTCCTCGCACGCACCCGGGTTCCTGTAACCATAGTACTGATTGTAGTTCCCGTACTGAAATTTCTTCTTCTGCTGGTTTGGTTTTTGCAGATCGCAGTTCCTTGGGTTCTGCTTGTAGTTGTTCCTCTGCTGCCCCCGCTGGTTTGGAGGATGCTGCTGCTGCTGCTGCGCAATTTCTGGGCCTGTCGTTCGGTTCTTATCTGAACACGGGCACGTGGTGTTCTCCGATCTGCTGCTGCTGCGCTTCCGTTTGCGTTGCCGGTGTGATGTGTGTGCCGCAGGTGTGTGTGTGCTGTCTTTTTCTTCATGAACTTCCTGTTTTGCCAAAAAATTTGACTCGGTCACGTCTTCTTTTATCACAGCTTCTGTGTCTGGGCCGTACTGAAGGTTATTCCCAGAGGATGCTAACGTGTGCTCCGAGTCTGAGCCTAAACACCTTTCTGATTGGTTGAGCACCATGGCCGCTGCTTCACCGTCTCCTACACCATCTCTACTTCCTGTTCCTCCTTCTACACCGTCTCTTCCTCGTCCCACACCTCCTCTCGCTGCTATTCCTCCATGATGACGGTTCCGGTGTCTCCTCCGTCCACCACCGCCTTTGAAAGGAGTCAGCACGATTCCCGCGTCTCCTCTGGTGCAGCCGTTCAGGTTTAACGGGTCCGTGATGTCCCTTGGAATCAGGATCTCGACCGGATCTCGACTTTTAGCTGGGAGTGGAGAGGATTTCGGCGTCTCTGCATTTAAAGCCCGGTTCACTTCCTCGTCCAATAAGCTGTTGAGGTTGAGCGGATCAAAGATGTTCCCACCCAGCAGGAAGTTAGTAGGCAGGACGGATTCACTCTCCGAGTTGGCCCGGCGGCGGCGTTTCCCGAACATGGGATGTTTAAACCCGCCACTTATTGTGCTGCGACGTTTGTTCGTTCTCTGCTGATGGGGTTTAGGATTGTGGAAGCCATTTTGGTTTTGCATCACGACGTTGTCACCGGTTCGGTTCCCATTCTCCTCAGCATCTGCCTTGACGATGAGGTCGGGTGTTTCAGCAGCATTTCTGCAAAGTTCTGGCTGCAGTTGGGATAAAGCTGCGTCCGCCGGTAAAACAGTCTCTGACATTTCTATCATCTTCTGATCAGAGCTGGGTTCTCAGGGTGCACTGAAGGATCTGGAACGTTCAAGAGAAAATTATACCAACATGAGAACTTTCACAAGCACTTTTTGTCATATAACTAAAACATAAATATGCACTAATTTACCACAGGGTAAACATTTTAACTCTCTTCAAAAGACTTAAACTCATTTATAGGATAACCATAAACAAAATATACTCCTGAATAGGGCTGAAACGATTCATCGAGTGATTCTATTAAAAAAAATGATCTTCTGCCTCAAAGCTTCTTTTAATTAATTTTAAAAGCTTGCATTATGTTTTTGTGCAATTATTTGTTTGGCGTGACAACGCGCTTCCGGATGCGAGCCACCAGTAAACACTGATGAGGAAGAAGCGCTTACGTCACCCACAAAGCGGAAGGAGACACAAACAGTTATCTGTGTATTGATTTGAGGGAGCCGTTCTGTTGTGGGCTACAAAATGGAAGGGAGCGATAAAAATATCAGCGAGTTAAAGAAGAGAACTTTTAGTTCTGAAAATTAAGTTGCACAACTTGGTATTTTTGTATAATTATTTATTTTAAAGTGTGCGTTAGTTTTTTTTATTTTATATATATATATATATATATATATATATATATATATACTTTAAATACCTTTTTTTTTTTTTTAGTTTTTGCATCTGAGAAAAGGCTTTAAAATAAGAATGTATGACTCTGTAATGCACTTAATTCATCTCAGTCAACTCTCAGCTATTCCTTGAATTTTGAATAATGACAATGTTTATTTTTGATAAAATGCTGTATGCATTTCTTTTTTAAAAAGTAGATTTTTCTAAAAAGAAAAGCAATTAACCTTTGTTTCTCTTATATATTTTACATTGTTGTTTAATTAAGCAAAAGTACATTTTATCCGATTACTCGATTACATTTTTGATAGAATATTCGATAGCTACAGCCCTACTCCTGAACTACAAGAATGACTTTTAATCACTGAATCCAAGTGTAAAAAAACGTTCACTTTACGTTACCTGCGTGACTCCGCCTCCCTGCGCATGAAGCTCCGCCTCCGAGCGTCACATTCTCATGAATAATTAGTAATCCTCCAACATCAAGATCAAATCAACGAAAAGGAGGCGGGGCTTAAATTTATAATAACAACAAATATTTAAATAAAATAAAAAACGAACAAAAAAAAAGCTTTTTTTAAGCGATAGCAGGAAAAAAAATAAAGCAATACCTCAAAAAACACCTCAGGTAACTGTCCTCTCAGCGTGTGTACTAACCAGCTTCAGCAGCCGTCACTGAGTTAGCTCTGTGGCTAACGAACGTCATATTAACGATAGAAAAAACAATAAGCAGACACGCCCCTCAGAAATCAAAGCCTGAATAAAACTATCTACAGAATTGTGGAATTAATGGAGCTGTGTGAAAGTGAATAATTAATAATTACACTTATATATGAAGCAGAGTTAATAATTATTTCTCTGACTCCGGACTACCATACTACGCATGCTCATAACTTTCAGCAGCAGAACCTCACTGTGGTAAGCCGAGGGGCTTCCTGAAGTTTATATAGTCCCAGAGTCCTGGCGCGCACTGACAGTCACACGGTTCAGCCAATAGGCTTCCGCGTTACAGTTTTCGCGCCAATCAAATCAATTATAAGGCGGGACTAGTCTAGGTTGCGTTTAATAGGCGTTTATAAAGATGCCGGAACCAAACTCGTAAAAGTGGGATTCAATATCAGAGAAAATGAGTCACTTTATGACCAGTGCTTAGTGCAGAAATAAACACTGAATTGGATTATTATGTAGCGGAAATATTTTTGGTTTTGGTTGTTTTAACTCGTACTTTCTGACAGGCATTAAAAATCCTGCAATGTAAACACGAGGCAGTTTACAAAGCATATTTACGAGCTTTAAATTTTACACGCATTTCTGTTATAATCATTTGTTTCTACCTGTTTGCACCCACTGAATCCTGAAATATATTGTATGAAGCAAATTATTTAATCTTTAAACCCCCGACCACCAATTCAAGTACGTGTTTGGTGGAAGAAGCCGCACAGAATCATGGGAAATGTATTTTTTTTTTCACTTCCTGCTTCTTTTTCGTTCTCACTCGAAAGTATGAAAGACAAGCTGTGCTCATGAGTGGAGTGTATAATAAATCTATGCACAGGCACATATTTATTACATTTTTTATTATTTATCAGAAACCTTAAACTCCACCTCAGTGGATTTCTCTTCCTCGTGCACCCTGCCATGAGGTCATTCCTCTGGTCTGGATCAGGTGTGTTAGAGGGAGATTAGGACAGACCAGACTCCAGGATGAACCTGGCTCTAAGTGCTGCTCCTGCTACAGGGTTTGCAAGCGCCATGATTAATGTTTCTGTTATTTCACACTGACGTCAGCCTCGAGACTAACATTAGCAAGTCCATCTGAGGTCCATCTGACTACACCAGACCCAGCACTCTAATTAGATTCTAATTTTAGATAAGTCTACTGTTATATGACACAATATACTTGTATTACTAAACCACTGTTGAAAAAAATAAAACAATAAACACTCCAAATATAGATCATCAGTCGCTGCTGGGCCTTTCTGTGTGTGCAGGATACTAGCAGTACAGATGTTTATTATTATGTTTATTAGATTATTAATACATGCACGGTGTCGTGAAAATGATCTGGACAACATGTAAGACATGTTAAAGCATTGGTATTAAGAGTGCTCTCTGCCTTTCTCTTTGCAAACTTACATGTCAGTCTTTTTATAAACACATCCACATCTCTGTCTTTTCAGGAAACAAAATCATGGCTGTGTGGAAAGGCAGCTTTACATAAGTAATAATTAGCACTTTCAGCTAAGATGTGTGTGATTTAAACCAGTAATTGACTCATGCGGACGAATAAAGACTTAACCATTTTCTCAGCATTAATGTTATGTCAGTGCTCGGGGTCACTGTGTGTGTGTGTGTGTGTGTGTGTGTGAGAGAATGGGAGGTGGGTGTGAGAGGTAAGGGAAACATTTCATTTAATCAACAAACTCCAATCCTGCTTAATCTTTACTAACACATGTTTAAAATGCTTGTGAATGAGTGCACGGCGGTGTAGTGGTTAGCACTGGCGCCTTTCACCTCCAGGGTCCGGGTTCGATTCCCAGCCAGGCTCGATTACCGTCTCTGTGTGCATGGAGTTTGCATGTTGTGCTTGGTGGGTTTCCTCTGGTTTCCTCCCAAATACCTGCAGATTAGGTTAATTGTCATTCCCAAAATGCCGGTTGTGTGTGTGTCCTGTGATGGATTGGAACCCTGTCCAGGGTGTACCCTGCCTCGTGCCCTAAGCCTCCTGTGATAGGCTTCAGGCCCCTGTGACCTTGAATACAGGATAGAGTGGTATAGAAGATGAATGATTGAGTGAGGATTTAATCATAAAACTACACTGTTATTGTGCAAAGGTGGGCCGGGTGCATGCTTCATATGTTTATCCCACACCAACCGAGTCTCAGATTGTGTGATAAAACATGATGAAGCAGGACTTTTGATTGTACAGAATAACAGAACTCAGTCCTGAGAGTGAAAACACCCTTTATTTCTCTATATAATCCTCTGATACACTAATGCACTTGTCCCAGTGTCTCACGAGAGCTTGGACACCATCAAGGTAGAAAGTTCTCTCAGTATGCCGGAGCCGTGATCGGACTGTCTGTCTGATTGTTTTAACCAAACAAACTGTGTTAAAAAAGAAGTTTTCCATGTGGTGATTTTAAATTTTAGAGGAAGTAGATAAGTACTTAAAAGTACTACAAACGCCTCGTAGTTAAACAGACATAATTCATTTTATATGTAAGAAATACGTACATTTCTAAGTACTTGTCTACTTCGTCTAATATTTAAAATCACAACATGGAAAACTTATTTTTTAACACAGTTTATTTGGTTCAAAAGTCTGCTGAAAATAAATCTCTAAAACTGTCTGGACATGCCCAAGCTCAAACTCCAATTATAACTGAGAAACAAACCAGGAAGAGATTCAGTGCGCCAGTTTCTCCAGCAGGGGGCGCAAAACGTCTAAATTCAACAACAAACTTTCCATTGACTTCTTGCCCTCTTTTGCTCTGGTTAATTAAAGTCAAATAAAAAATATATATAATAAAATAAAAGGTTTTGGGGTTTGGGCTGAAAATGAGGTGTGTGTGTGTGTGTGTGTGTGTGTGTGTGTCAATCTGACTAGGATTTTTAAAAGAGAGAGAAAATAAATAATCAGCCATGATACATATTAATAATACGTAACAAAATTAGAGCTTTAATAGGTGACGAATGTACAATTAAATTACATCCCTGTACATACACAGCAAAATAAATATATTTACAGGATCTGTATATAATATAGAGGAAGAGAGGTGGACTAGGTAGAAAACCTCAGAGGAGGAAGAGGAATGTCAAACATATGGAAATAAACAATGGAAATAATTAGCACAAAAAAAAAAAAAAAACAGAAAGTCGTTTGATTCAGAGCTGAGATTTAAACTCGTCTTCCTCACATCGCGGCCTCGCTACAGCCTCGGCATCGACGTGAGACACGGCCCCAGTGAGGGGACCTTAAATGACATACGGCTGTTAGAGAGTGTCTATATGTGCATTCTTTCTCACCACGGCCTCCAGATGGTGCGTGTGTGTCTTGGGAAGAGCTCTCGCCTCAGAGTCCGCTGGGCCGAGACGCAGTGAGGGGACGGAGGTGGTGGAGGAACGTGGGGCGCTGGTGCTACGCTCGCCGAGACCCCTGGAGTTGACGTCGTGAAAGATGATGAGGACGAAGAGGAAGAGGAGTCAGATAGAGGAGAGATGGATGGAGGGAAGTGAAAGTGGCAGGGGACGGAGAGGTACGTCGGGGAGGAGGAGGAGTAACAGGGCGATGGAGGAGGAGACAGCGAGTACGGTGGAGATGGATACTGGTGATGCAGGACGAACGAATTAGGATACAGCCCGTTAGCAAACGAGAAGGGCTCTGCACTGGCCCGGGCGTCGCCCGTGACCCAGGCGTGAGTCTGCCCGTGACCTCTGACCTGTGAAAGGGTGCTAGCGTGTGACTGCAAGTGATGGCGAAGGCCCTGGATGAAGTTCTCCCGCTGTGAAAGATCCACACACTCGATGAAACTGTTCAGACGAGAGATGCAGTCCTGGAATCCGGCCGTGTAGAGCGGGCCGCTGGGGGTGTGAGCGTGCACGCTAGGGCCGTCCTGGAGCCCTGTGATGGGCACACGCAGCCTCCCGGCGGTCTGCGCAGCAGCAACATGCGCACCCGGGTCTCTGTTACAACCTGCTGATGGGTGTGAGGACAGAAGAGGGAAGAGGGGGAAGGAAAGTGGGGGGACAGTGGTTTGAGTTTAAGGTCAAAGTTGTTCGAGAAAGACCACAGGTGAAGAAAGAAGTGCAGAAGGGACAGATGGAGGAATGATGGGATTGTAAACAGGTGTGAAGTGATAGAGAGAGAGGAAATGAGTTCAGGTGAGAAAAACAGAAGGGGTGTGTGTGTGGGGGGGGAGGGGGGGACAAGAAAAAAAGGGACGTGAATTAGATGTTTGATAATTAAATAGAGTTCATAAATAAACAATAAATAATTTGTTTGTGTTTAATGCGCACAAACCACTTACAGAAATTTAATTAAATAATGTAAAAGTCTCTAAAACTAATGAACAGGTCAATAAATAAAAACAACAATTATGAAATAACTGTGATTTGATTACATGATTATAATCTCTTTATGCAATTAACATAAACTAGAAATTTCTACACACTCTGTAGTGCACTGCAAGAGGCTTTAATATAATCACATGACTGACATCAGAGCAGCATAGGGGGTCCGTAGTGCAGAAAATCAACAAGAAAAAGTCAACAAAATAACATTTTGGACTTAAATTTTTTTTTTTGTGGCGGGCATGGGGTGGGTGTGGGGGGAGGGGTTATGGGTTAGAAACTTTACCAGCATTCTCTGTCGATTTTGTATCAGCCTTTTTCCTGATGTACTCCACAGTCAGCTCCAAAATCTCAGCTTTCTCCAGTTTAGGGTTCTGTAGTCTCTGTAAAAGAGCACAAGACACACAATCACAAAACTCTTCTTTTCTGGGACGTTACAGGTAAGTGTCGACTGGCGTCACTGAGCGACGTCTCGCAGTATTATGATACACATAAACCTGAGCTTGTTTTTTTCCCAGGTTTACAACCCTGATAGACTTCATATCATATCCAGTTATATACAGAAATGTCTAAATATTACATTATATTACAAGTAAATATTACAAGTAAAAGTATACACCATCTCTTTACACCACGTCTCCATAAATACACACACATGAGCTCCAAAATTGTTCATACGTAACTTAAAGTGCTGCATCAAGACAAACAGATCTAAAGGAATCCAATCAAAGTTTAGTGGCACAGGTAATAACAGAGTCGGGTTACACAATTAAACATAAGCCTTGACTGTAGAGAACTTTCTATGGCTCTGAGATTTAGTTCAAGAAAAGGTCTAATCTATATCTAGGAAACCAGCCCTGATGTGTTAACACAACTGTTAACGCATGGGCTGTGTGTGTGTGTGTGTGTGTGTGTGGGTTATTGTAGGTTTTTTTCCCCCTGTTTTTTTGCCATGATGCTGATGCTCCTGTTTACTGTATTTTACAGTAATATCATTAATTGGCAATAATGTTAATTGGCGGCTATTATTATTTATCTATAATTAATGTCATAAAACAGTCACCTTTAATACATGAGAGGTGTAAATTTGTGTTATTTAGACAAATAAAATGGACAGAAAACTCTCTCCTATCACACACACACACACACACACACACACACTATTACTGTTTGCTATGTGCTTTGTTGTATAATGAAGAGAAATAGAAAAGGAAGTTGCTCAGTACCGAGTCCAGTGTGTTGTCCAGCAGGAGAGTCCTGAGTTCATCTAATCTCTGATTAATCCGATCTCTCCTCTTCTTCTCAATCACTGGTTTCAGGACCTGAAAGAGTAAAAAAACAACAACAAAGTGCTTAATAATCAGGGATTTTATTCCAAAAACCATGATGCGACTTTTTTAGGAAATAGTGTAATATCAAAAGTTCAATGTTTAAAGCCTCATTTAGCATGTACATGTTACTATAATAATAATAATAATAATAATAATAATAATAATGTCTATGTTACTGTAACAGATTGAGATTGTAAAGTTTGCTTGGACCTGATTGTTTTAATGAGTTTTATTGAAACAGCCCTGATGCTGATCCATGAACAAATGTGCAACCTTTAGTGGTACAACTGCAGCGCTCTATTCAGAGATCTACTCAAGTAATAATGCAGGAATAAATCACACTAATAATAAATCTGCAGTAAAGATACTCACTCTTTTGGATGCTCTGCGGTTCGGCGCTTTCGGAGTCCCCATGGTTAAAACACACGAATATCCTTTCCTCACAAAGACAGACTTACAACACCGTTAAAGTTTGTATTCAGGAAAAGTTTAAAAGTAACAATTAAGAAACAACTTCAGCACAGATTCTTTAGTCCCGCGTGACGCTTTAAACGAGTCATGAACGCGCGAGGGTCCTTTATAGGGAGCGTGCGGCATCTTCTCCTGCATCCTGATTGGTGGAAAAGTGTCGGACACGTTAATGATGATTGGTGGAAAGGTGTGAGGGCCGTTAATGACACCTCCACCTCCAGCCGCTCAGGAGCGCATGATGCCTGCAGATAGAGCTCATGATACACTCCGAGATAAGAAGACTATAAAGCCATGATTCATCTGAAAAGTGCTACTGGAAATGTGTTTATAGGAACCTCAGGCTGTAACACGACACAATTAAACAGACTTGTTCAGTAATACTGATAATTAGGATGAAGGAATAGATATAATGCGCATTGTAGGGTTAATGTGTGTTTACGAGTTTGCATATGGATCTCATTAGCATATTTATTGTACACCTTGGATCAAACAAAAATAATTTTCAACTAGATGCAGATGATTTTTTTAGTACTTATACTTATAAAACTAAACATCTAAACGACATGCAACAACAACAACAACACCGCTGTTTTAGACGCTGTTAATGATTTTCACTGTAAATTCGTTTCAGCTCCATACAGTATCAAGCTGCAAGTTATTTAAAGTTCGGCATATCACGTGTCAGAACCGTGTGTGTATGTCTGGTTTTAAAAACACATGAACACGAGAGTAAAAATGAATAAAACGTACCTGTGCTTATGTGATGAAAAACATGAATAAATAAAGTAAAAGTGTATAAATATCTGACCCGGATATGTATGTATTTATGTTTCTAAAGTTTCTTGAGCTAGTGTTGTTTTGTTTGCTATAATGCTTCATGTGGTCATAACCTACTTATGTCTTTATGAGGCAGATTGTACTGTTTTATTGCTAGTGTGAATACAAAACCTAATCTGGTCGTTTTGGAGTTCTGAGTCTTTCACACCCCATGAACCAACACGCTCCACCTCGGAGAGTTCATGACCCACACACACTTACACACACTCTAAACAACAGTGTGCTTTAATTTCTACTCGTATATACAAA
>JAQMYJ010000017.1:156369-167505 GCA_030014305.1 Clarias laeviceps
TATAGATATAGATATAGATATATATTGATATACTGTATAGATAGATAGATAGGTAGATAGATAGATAGCACTAGTGCTCACTGATGTGCAACTTTAATTTATTCTGAAAATTATATAAATTACTCAGGAGTAAATGTTTTGCCACATCATTTGATAAAAAGCATTTATTGTTAATTAAATTCATACAAAACTTTTTTTTCTATTATTAAGAACAAACAATATCAGTTGCTTATTTTCATTAACTGACCCAAGTCCTAAACAAAACACAAAATACATTAACCAAATTCTGCATTCTGATTGGCCAGGAGGTGTTCATTATTGTTCTAGAACAGCAGCTCTGAAAATAGTTCAATTTTTATTCGAATAGCGCTTTTAACACTGGTCATTGTCGCAAAACAGATTTGCTAAGTCACTAGTAATGCAGCTACAAATTACAACTTTAAATAAAAAAATATATAATTAAGTAAATAATCATTCCACGTGTTTGAGTCCCCAGTGTCAGTGCACAACCAGTCAAAGGTAAAGCTGTAAGTTTAAAGTAAAGCAGAAGTTTATGCATTATGTGCAGTGGCATGAAGACAGAACATTAACCGATAGCACGTTATTTAACCATGGCTTTCCTTAATTAAATAAGTGTTTGGTTTCATTTGCAGTGATTCATTTCTTTCAGATCTCAGGAAGTGTGAAAACTCAATGGATATTCTGAAACACACAAAAGAGCGCGTAACTGCATTGGACGCGTCTTCGTGACGTCACATATAGGAACGCGCCGTGAACGGGCAGAACTTTCTCGTGGGAACGGAGCGCTGGACGTGCGCGCGACGTGTTAGAACGGACACGCTCACACCGTAAGCGCGAGACTCCAGATCCCTCAGCGCGCTGAAGCTCGCGCCTGTCCCGGTGCACGAATACACACCTGAAGAAGAAAAAAAAAAATCTAATAACGGAATTTAATATTTAGTAACGCAAAACCTGTGGTGCGGGAGCGGGACCGTGTGCTCCTACTGCTCTCCTACCCTCTTGTTACACCACACACACACACAGAACTTATTATTATTATTATTTTTACTATCTACTCGTGTTATTCTTGTGACTTATTTCTAAGTTAAGCAATACTGTACTAATGTTAATATTTGTCCTGCCAATAAAGCACCTTTGAATCTTGAATCTTGAGAAGTAAATCTACTGAGTGTGGCGTGTGTGTGAGGTGGAGGTGTGAAGTCTCACCTCAGTGCTAAGTGTGCTGATGTTAGGCAAACACACTGCCACGGTAACCTAGTGCGCATGCGCTGTAAAAAAAAAACAAAAAAAAACCAAAACGCATTTGTCGTTTATTTTCGGGTACTGACTATTTTCAAGATTTTTTGAAACTTTTGTGATTATCTAAAAATTTTTCATCCTTGTCAAGTTACCATATATGGCTTAGGGTTATACATTTTACAAAAAGAATATGTATAATAATATTAAGAAAAACAAGGAGAAGAAGAAGAAGAAACACCCACATACAAAGTTAAAGGTCCGGGTTTGATTCCCAGCCGGTGCCTAAACCCCAGCCACTGGATACAGTCCAGTGCGGTCCCAAGCCCGGATAAGAGAGTTGTGTCAGGAAGGGCATCCGGTGTAAAACCTGTGCGGCTGTGGTGACCCCTTGCCAGGAGCAGCTGAAAAACCAACAACAACAAACTTGAGGTACTGATACCAGCACTGACAATGTTAAAAAATATTTATAAATATAAGAGCTAATATAGTGACATAGTTTAGAGAGAGAGAGAGTCAGTGTCGCTTTTGACATCAGTGTGCATTGCTGTCATCTGTATCAATAGACCCAAACTCTCTCGTTTATCCTTTTGCTATTTCTCCTTTGTATTTTTATATGTGGTCATGTGACATGTGATTTCAATCCTAGATGTTAGTTTCAAACTCACATCCATCAAATAATAACCCTGTATTAAAGTTATAGACTGTTTATAAATGTACGTAATACGTTTTCTGAAAATCTACACTAAGCAGCATTTCAAATTACTTTGATAAAATTATGTTGTGCCAACATTGCCTACATTACAGTGGGATAATGTTAGTCAAATAAACCCATGGTGTTCTCCTTTCAGTAGCAGTGTTTCCCTGTGCAGGATCAAACCCTGGCCTCAGTGGCAGGAGCTCTGAACACGAGGCACTGGTCCATCATTAATCTAGCATTCAGTAGGCTAGTAAACCCACGTGTATTGCTTCTCAAACAACAAACGAAGAGATCAAAAAAAAGACGAAGAGATCTGCTCTGCTTAATGTCTGAGGCCTGCTCTCTGTAAAACTGGACAATGTGAATTATTTACAGTACATTAATTGAAATACTTAACACAGCTCTAGGAGATACGCCAATGTAGCTGCATCAGTGTGTCAAGGTGTAATGCTGTCTAATGTTAGGGTGGATGATGTCATAACCTTATTACAACTACAGAACAACCTGATCCAACATCCAGCCTTGTGTTAACGCAACAGGGGTTCCACATAGAACCTGAAAAATAAAATCCCGTGGGAAAGCCGAAGGTGAGCATGGTGCACGTGAGAGTGCATGCACCTCGGCTCATTAACCTCATTAGCATCGTGACTGTCAACGTGGTTGCTTTAGCGGCTTCACAGGACAAACGCTTGCACATTTCCATGGGAATGAATGCTACAGGTCTCACACGTCATAGACTGCTACAGGTCTCACACGTCATACCCGGCTGACACACACAGATTCCTATTAAATTTAAATCAAGTGAGACACGGCCTGCGGTGCGCGCAGATGATGAATATTAATCAATGCTGGACATGCGCTTTCAGTTAACATGGCAATGGTATCATCCCAAATCTCATTCATACTCATTAACTGTAAAAATCATACATTTGTTCACCTGTAGTGTGTGTGAGAAGGGTGTGTGTGTGTGTGTGTTTGTGTGAGTGTGTAACCATAAACCCATAACAAATGCTGACTGAGTTTATGATCAGAACGGCACTAATGAGGTCAAAGAGAGTGTAAAGGCTGCACTTTGACCAACGGTTGACCTTCTGCATCTCATCTCCTCACCTTATCATCTACATGTCTCATTTTATCTCAGCCCAGCTCATCTAATCTCACATCCTCATTTCATCTCATCTTCTCATCTCATCCACATATGTCATCTCATCTCACCTCCTGATCTTCTCATCTTCTCAGGATGGGTTCCCTGTTGAGTTTGGTTCCTCTCAAGGTTTCTTCCTATTGCCATCTCAGGGAATTTTTCCCTTAGCACCGTCGCCCTCGGCTTGTTCATCAGGGACGATCTGAACATTATCATTTAGCGCTATACAAATAAAATTTTATTGAAATTGAATTGAATAGAATTTTGCGACAGTGACCACTGTTCAACTCGCTATATAAATAAAATTCAGTGTAATCTTGTCTCATCTCCTTGTTTTTTTGTTTAGAGGTCATGGTCATTCTGTGATTCTGTGATTCCATTCTATCATGGACAGATGCATAGAGGGACACCCTGAAGATGTGACACCACCATAACTTAGATTAGTGTGGAGCAGACATGTGTTTAATTTTGATTTATACACATTTAAGCCTTTAGTGTAGAACTGTAATAATACTTTAGTATCAGGGTTGCCAGATTGAAGTCATTCTTTGATTCCACAGGGGTCATTTAACCATGTTACAGTGAAAGAAATCATAAAGAATTATTATCAGTTATTATCCCTGTAAAGAAGATCACCTGGGACCTAAAAACAAGCAAAACAAATTAAATGTAAAAATCACAAAATTTAAATATTACAAATGTAAAAGAATTAGAAAAGGAATTTAAAAAATACCACCTTTCTTGCTTTATTCCATAACCAAACTTGTTTAAACACATGCTTGTAATGTCAGTGTAAATGTAAATTAAATATACAGTTGTACATGATATACATTTCTTTACCTGTCACTTAAAATAGTATTATATATTTTAATAATTGTGATAATTTTAAAACTTTACCAGGACTCACATTACCCCGTGTATACTGTCTGTATGTGAGATATAAAGTGTGTAATCATATCTACACCCTGTCTGTGTGTTACTGTCTCTACTGCAGCTGGATATCTGGAATTTCAAATGGGTTCAATAAAGTATCTGTCTGTCTGTCTGTCTGTCTGTCTGTCTGTCTGTTTATCTGCCGAATTCAGGCTGTTTGTAGATTAATGACAATAAAAATTAACGATCTGGCAACACACACACACACACACACACACACACACACGTGTGTCAGTTAAACATACTTCCGACTTTCAACAGCTTAGTGTGTGTGTGTGTGTGTGTGTGTGTCATTAAGGCACAAATGCGCGCGTGCCTAACCCGTGGAGCGGGGACACCACGCGCGCCTCTGGACCCGTAAATCCGGGTTCGAGAGAGTTTATTACCCGCATCTAATCGCTGTATTCGAGAATCAATAAAGTGATATTTATACTGTATAAGGAATTGTGCATGTCTGTTGGGGAATTATTGCCGTTTTGTAAAGTTTAATTGATCTTGGCGAAAAAGAAAACTATAGAATGATGGTCAGAAGTGTTTCAGCTTCGTCGATCCCTCACCAGTTTACTGGGCTATAATTAATAATCAATAATAATAATAAGTTAATGTCTTACTGTTTTGTAGGGTAAAAATGTAATAAAGGATCAGTGTATTGCTTATCTCAGATTTTAGTATCAATCTCAGACAGGATTGTCAGTATAATTAGTTTACCAGGTGATTTACATAAAAGGAAACCTACTTAAAGAAGTTATTTCACATTATGAAGCAAGTCAAAGTTCTCATACAATAAAAATAAAAGGTGTGAAATCTGAGATGATTAAACCATGATAAGATTTTTGAGTCATTCAGAGCTCAGATGAATTTAGTCAGAGAAAAGCTGATTAAGAGAACTTTCTGTTTTGTTTTAAATGATGTTTAGTTTTTAAATAATGTCCTGTCTATTAAAAAACACATCCAGGGTTTACTGAGTGTGCAGAAGTGTTAGTGTGGGAACACACTCTCAGAGCTCTCTCTCACTCACACCTCTCTCACTAGTGCATGAGGAACACCCCCCCCCCCCTCCACACACACACACGCTTTTTTACTTGCATGGTGCACGGCTTACACACTTTAGTCCCATTCCACACACAACAGGACAGGACAAGATGCTATACAATGAAAACCTACACAAATCCCTGCTCAGGGTTATGCTGGAGGTCAGAGGTCAGGGTCAGACAGAGAGTGCTGAGGTTTGGAGTTCATGATATAGCCAAACTATTTGAGATCTTAAAATAATCGTCTTTTTTTTTAAAGACAATTACAGCTTAAAGGAAGAGTGTGAGGGAAAAAAATCAAGCAAAATTTTGCTTGTGTGTGTGTGTGAGATAGAGAGAGAGAGAGAGAGAGAATTCTCATGGGAAAGTTACCTGTATGTTGTAGAGTGAGAGCACACACACCTCTGCACACACACACCTTTAAACATATGATGCTCTTCACACGGATCGTGTGATGAAAAGGACAAACGGCGACGAGTGCAGGGTCCCGTCGTGGGAACGAGAACGATCATTGGTTGTGACGTCATCATACGTTCGCCACCTATTGGTTAAAGATTCAAGATTCTTTGTTGTCGCTATACGAGTATAGCAAATTAAAGCAGTCAGTGCAGTGCAATCAACCTATAGCCTATCTTAAATTACAATTTTAAGTGCAGAGAAAATAATACAAATTATGTACAATATTTTATATATAGGATGTCATGTATTAAATAATATATTTTATATATATTAACGCAGCCTAATACATCATAAATGATAAATAAATATTTATAAATGCTTGCAAAATGTAAACATTCTACACAAAAGAACAAGTTAAAAATTTGTGTAAACATGCAGATTGTAGGTATAACTGAGCTACCGGAGTGTGTGTGTGTGTGTGTGTGTGTTTAAGATGAGCAGCATTTAATGAGGAGTATAATGCCAAATTTGGGGAAGGGATCATGTACACACACTGTACGCACACACTGCTCCCTCTGTAGGGGTCCAACAAAAAAGACGCAGCCGGTTTATATATAAGAAGTCAGGTTTTTGCGTCACGTGATAACAGACGTTAAAGAAAATCGTGTTGATCAACAAACACAAACGCGTATAATGTCTTCTTACAAAGTGCACAGCGTCACTTCAGGATGGAACGCAGAAACTTCAGGTGGGAGGATGTGTAAGGGTTAAAGGGTGCATATTTAATATTAATGAGCACTTTGATCTTTTGTTAATTAGATGTAAAGCTTGCACTGTTTTGCGTTAGTGCTAGTAGTTAGAATTCTAGCTACATAACAGGAACACACAGGAGTGTATATACACACACACTGTATCATAGACTATCAAACTGTGGGATTTATCTACAGACTATAATACACATTTACACACACACACGCGCGCGCGCGCGACACTCTCGCGCATCCTTTAATGACCAGTGAGATGTTTTGCTACAGCAGCTGAGACTCGCGCACGTGTGAGGTTCCCACGCGCTTTTCCTTCTCTCTCACGAGCACGGAGTCGCAATACACTCATGTTGGGTGCCAAAATATATGCACGAATAGTAGAAAACAAAATTTCAAATGGCACGCGCCGAGTCGCATCGAAAAGGTGTTTGGTGATACCAAAAGGTGAATGCGCGCGCGTGTGTGAAGGTGCGAGAAGACACTTCGACACCAGCTCCTCTACACACACACAAACACACACACAATCCCTAGACAGTGAGCGAGTGTGAAGGTGTGAGCAGACACCCCGGACCCTACAGTGTTTAGGGTTTGGCATCAGCCTGCTGCTGAGTGTTACAGTCGCTCCGTGGGGGGGGGGGTTCACCAGACAGTGACGCGCCGGCTGGGACTCGCGTGCAGTATCCAGGTGAGGTGTGAGCACGAGCCGCTGGTGGCTCCGCCCTCCTGCAGAGATCTTGTGCGTCCTATCACTTAAACACTTAATGAACATCAACTGTAGATGCGTGTACACGCGTGTGTGTGTGTGTTTGTGTGTGTATGTGCTTGTGCGCATTTCTCCTCACCATCAATAGACATGCCGGTAAAAGCGCACCGACTCTGAGAGGTAGTAAGCGTTTAGAGAGAAAGTGTGTGTGTGTGTGTGTTTACCTATAATGAGCTTCTAGAGTAATTCGATTATGTACCTTTAATTCAATCCTATAACCCGACCCCCAGCAGCACGGTGTGTGCAGTGTTCTCATGGGAACGCGTTCAGCTCCTGGTTCTCTAGTCTACACTCTGAGAACAGAAACACCTCCAGCTCTCTTTTATTAGCTGCTAAACTTCATACATCACAAACACACACTCCTCAGGCACCTCTGACACATTACACATTACACACACACACACAGCACCTGGGAAAAAGCGCCAACTGCATTCACAGACACCGTTTACTTTTCCCAGCTTGGTGACACACACGCCTGTGTGTGTGTGTGTGTGTGCAAGAGAGAGCTTAAGAAGCCTTAAAATAGCCGGGATAGTATCGTCAAGAGCTTCATATGTTTAGAGTTGTGTGTTTTTGTGCGTGAGTGTATGTGCGCGCGCATTATCATTACCATCATCATCATCACTGCTTCCACAGAACACGCAAACTTTTCAGCTTTATAATAAATAATAACCAATAATTAACCCGTTTGGTCTGTAACACCCGACCTGTCCGTTCCCGTGGGAAAGCCCGTTCCAGTGTGGCGGTTGTCACGCACTTCAAAGCCGGTACCGTTATGGAGCGGCAGGTCGCGAGCAAACGGCGGTCATTTTGGTGCGCGTGGGAACGATGGCAGGTACATAGTGCCACACACACGTGCGCGCGCGTAAGTAGGTATAAAGATGCAGAAATTATGGGAAAAAAACACAGCGGGGTCAGACAGACTTTTTCTTAAATCTGAGAGCACTTCCGGTGACGCAACTTCTTGCTGAAATGCTGTTCTTACAAACTCCTGATCTAATTTACACAACAGTGTATAATATAATATAATATAATATAATATAATATAATATAATATAATATAATATAATATAATATAACCATCACTAAGCTTCGCGCGTATTTACACTCCTCCTCATTTACATTATAAAACACGTGCGCACGTGCCCGTCCGACACCTCCGCGCCTATTCACGTGCATATCGGCGGCGCCAAAATCCCCCCCCCCCCGGTGATCCGAGAGGTGTGAGCACGAGCTGGGTGTCTCTTTGTATTTTGGAGAATTAGAGCTTTTATCCAGACAAAATAAAGAGAGCACAGTGGGAGAGAAAACCGAACACCAAGTCTAGCGTTATTTGTTTGTTTGTTTGTTTGTTCATTTTGATATACACTATTATGTTTTGGGGTGTATATATAAAGACTTTGAATGACCTTAAAAAACATGGTGGGAAAATACCTTACACACACACACACACACACACACACACACTCCTGGACGCCGTTCACACGCACGCATCCCGTTTGTTCTTAAGCGCGTGCCGCTCTGCTTTGATGTTTTGCGTGTGCAGCACACACACCCTGAGCAGCACTAACACTCAGCCCCAGGGGTCAGGGTATGCACAGGCTTCAGACATGGACACGTGTATCAAACCTGCAGGTTTAGTGGACAAACGCGTCTATATTATTATTCTTTCTGTTCTGAGGCAGTGTGTGTGTGTGTGAAGGTGGGAATGCACGGAAGCGTGCTTAATGACGCGCAAATCCTGACAGGTAATAAAGCAGCTTGTGAGGTGTGTGTGTTTAGTCTGAGAGGTCCATTCCCAGCACATCACCTCGAATAGCAGCAAGGTCAAAGCACACAACCTTTATTAAGGTCACTATATATTATTAATGTCCCTGCACTGGACGATCTTTCCGGTGTATAAGAAGTATAAACGTCAGGTGTGTTTTGTGGAGTTTTGTGTCCACGCACCAAAACACACCTTATACCTCAAGTCTAATATCCATTATAAAGATACTTTAGATACTTGTAAAGTAACTTGTAAACACTGTACAAAACCCTGATGTGGCCGGATTGCAGAGTGTGTGGAAAAGCTGTAGGTTTCAAAACATTCAGGATAGAAACTGTGTGTGTTTGTGTGTGTGTGTGACATGTGGAAAAGCAGGTGAGATACTGGAGTGTGTCTTTTATCTTAGTGGAGGTGTGAAAGAGTTTCTTAACAACAACAGCAAACACCCCCCATTCCGACACACACACACACACACGTGCCCACGGAAGTCGAGGTGGCGGAGGGCGCGTGCCGTTCCAGGATAGAGCGTGAATGCGACATTAAAATAAAATCCACTAAACTACACAAAACTCAACTGTTATTACATTATACACAAGTAATTATTAATCAATCAATATATCAATAACTATTAATTAGTTTAATATGTATTGTATTTCATTTATATTAAATGTTTTAAATAATCTGCATACAAAACTAGAGTTATGTCAAAATACCTTCTTTGTCAATCTGTATATATATATATATATATATATATATATATATATATATATATATATATATCAATAACAGAGAAACAAAATAAGTTATATAAACATAAATAAAATCTGGAATAAAATAAAAAAACAACACCAACAAAAAAATAAATAAATAAAATGGATTAGTTAGTTAAATATAATTATATTAGGCTCACATTCAACATATTTAAAACAGATTATTATCCGCTTAAAATGAACTCCGTATTTATTTATTTTTCTTGAAAATCACGCTATTTTGTTATTTTTGTCGCGACTTTACTGCAGACCAGAGTTTGTCCCTGACCAATCACGTGCCGCGTTAAAGCATGAATTAGCATACAAGTCTCTGATTGGTCAGAGTTCGGTTCTGGGCGTGGCTACATAACGCGGCTGACTGACTGGCTATAAAAGTCCGCGCTGCGCTTCAGCACTCAAACGCCTTTTAACCGAGCAGCAGAGCAGCGCACGTGACCGCGCCGGACTCCACGATTTCAACTTCAACATTTTTGGACTTTGTGTAGTTTTTAGTCTTTATGAGGAGTCATCTCATGGACACAGCGGCAATGGACGAGTTTGAAGAGAAGGAGAGATTGAAAGTTGATAGAAAGGTAAGTACATTGTGATTTTTACTCTGTAGTGCTTTTTAATAAAACAGCAATAATATAATAATAATAATACACTCTCATGAAGAAACATTGTGTTGTTCTTTGGACTTAATTCTTTGTACTTTCCTCAATCTGGAAATGTGACTGTAGTGACTTACAGTGAGAAAATTAATGATAATTTCATCATAAGGTACACACTTAAGAACCGACACATGAGGATATTTCCTTCCTTCATGAGAGTGTAGAAACAAAATGCTTTATCAGAACCGTCGCTGATGTTCTTGTGTTGGTTCTTTACAGTTGTTGAAGCCTCAGGTTGAGCGCCGCAGACGAGAACGAATGAACCGCAGTCTAGAGAACCTGCGGATTTTACTTACGCAAGGCCATGAACAACAGGTGAGACACAAAGTCCTGTTATTTCCACCTGATCTCCTCACTGTATTTTGTGTGTGTGTGTACTGAATAAATGTGTGTATATGCATGTGTAAGTTACTAAACATTGCCTAAACATTATTTCCTGTTTCAGGCTGCATCTCAGAAGCGCCTGGAAAAAGCAGAGATCCTCGAACACACTGTTCTCTTCCTGCAAAGCTCCAGCGCCAAGGCCAAGAAACCCAGCCCAGCAGAAGACGAGTCTGATTCAGCTGGACACCAGTTCCTGGATGGGTTCTCTGTGTGTTTAGAGAAAGCCGCTCGCTTCCTGAAGGAGGAGACCAAGGCACGAGGGCTGCCTGAGTCTGTGCCCTCATCCCTGTATCAGTGCCTGAGCCGCGCACACCATCCCGGTGTCAGAGACATGAAGCAGAGTCATGCCATGCAAGGACTGCAGTGTGTGAAGAGACAGACACACACACACTCACACTATCCATACAGGGTCCCACTGCGACACACGCACCCTAACACTGTGCAGCGTCACCAGAACTCGACCAAGACCAGCAAGTCACAGCCTACAAGCCCACAGGCGGCTGGAAGACAGGGTGTGTGGAGACCGTGGCCATGAGAGACTTTTGCATATATGTATATACACACACAAACACA
>JAQMYJ010000017.1:208353-222257 GCA_030014305.1 Clarias laeviceps
GTTTAATTTAAAAACTAAACATTTAATGTTTATGACACTTACATCCAATTTGCATAATAATTTGGAACGCGGTGTATCTCTGCTATAAGTGATATTACAAAACTAAGTGCAACCCTTGTCTTAATCTTCACCCTCCTTCCACAGTGCGAATTTGGGGAAAAATCTTAGGGGGAGGGGGGGGGTCAAAATTTTCACCCAAAGAATGACAAAGGCTTTTTTTCCCCCTCTTTTTTATATGTTTTATTGACTGGAACGTGTCAGAAATGAGAGGCTCAGATCTGCACTTTGGTGTGTGATAGGAACACCAAACCTGCACTCCAGTGATTGGCATCATCTCTCCAAAGCATGGTGAGAATTTGGCGAAAATCTGAGGAGGTCAAAATTTTCAACCAACACCTAAACAGTTTTTTATTTATAGGTGAAATTTTCAGGATTCCCAGACTTTCTCCAAATTCACACCATGAATTGGGGAGGTAAGACAGTGGTGCACTTAGTTTTGGTCTCTCACACACCAAGACTGAGATCTGAGTTCCTCCCTTTAGCACTGGAACAGGGGCGTGTCTGAGCAGCGTCTGAAAAGAACCGGTGCTGAAATAAAAACACTCAAGTACTGCAGTCAGAACTAAATCATCAGAAGAGAAGAATCCTGACTCCAGTTTTGCAGGATATTTGGACTGAAAGAGAGTAATGACACACCCCTGTCCCAGATCTCAGATCTCAGCTTTGGAGTGTGAGAGAGTATTTACATTTACATTTAGACATTAAGGCAGACACTTTTATCCAGAGCGACTTAAAAAAAAAGTGATTTGAAGTCTCCGTCATTGGATAGACACTTACAGTACAAATTATTAGTCCAATCTAAGTGCAGTTAGTCCCGACCTCCTTAACACACAGTGTGAATTTTGGGAAAATCTGAGGATCTTAAAAATTTCACCTAAAAATTTTAAAAGCACTTGGTTAGCCTTTGTCAGTTTTTGCATAAAAATTTTGACCATAAACCATAAGACAGAAAAACGCTCAGAAGTAAATCTGGGCCAAACTGTAATCATTATCAGTGTTTACAATATTAATTAATTGACCTTCATCACAAAGTCAACATGCTAATTTGAGCTAGAAATGATTTCATTAATCTAAATATTTTTTTCCTCTTAGCTAGCAGACATAGCATCTCTTTTCTTTAGATGTCTTAAATGTTAGCAATGTTGACAGATAGTGATACAGACATACCTATATAATATCTAATCATTTAAGAAATTGAGAAATATCTAGGTTTGCTGATAGTAAAGGTAAAGCTCTCAGCAGTATCACCAGGATGAGTCTTGGTCTGATTTGAGGTTGAGTTTCTCAGACTGGGATTAGTCATTGAAGAGTCTCACCTGGATGGTTATCGGTTTCTGTGGTTTCTTCCTGTAAAACACAGCTCTGGTGTCGAACGCAGGGTCACGCGTGTCTTTCTGAACCAGGGACTGGACTGAATTTTTCTCGCAGGAAACGATGACATAGGGATCCGCACCTGCACACAACACACACCGCCATGAATCAGAAAGCAGCATGGGTTAATGGGACGGGACACAAGAATTCCGAGAAACATGTAAAAGCTTCCAGTTCAGAAAATTATAAGCAGAGGACACCATGCTTTGGCTTCCTATTTACATTCAGAACCTGTACGATCAGTGCTCAAAGCCCGGACTCCTGCACTTGCTGTGGATCATTTAACACACACAGTTAAATATGCAGCACTACAGAAACACTTTGGTGGTTTGAAATGGCAAGAACATAAATGCTAACCATCGGTCGCATCACTAACATTAGCTGGTTAGTTTTCATGGATGTGTACAGATGTTTACAGCCCATGTGAAACAGTCAGTGAGCTCACAGGAGGCCAAATGCAAAACCCAATTACTATTTTTTTACTTATAATATATAACTGCCATGCTAATTAGCTGTTACAAAGATTTAATCAATTAATGTGGGCTTATATACTTTATTACCTGGAATGAGGCTCAGATCTCTGCTTTGGAGTGTGATAGGAACACCAAACCAGTGCTTCTGGGTTTTCTTCACCCCCCTAATGCATGTTGGGAATTTGGGAAAAAATCTGAGGGGGTCACAATTTTTAAATGTTTTTTTTTTTTTTTTTTTGAGATTCTCAGATTTTCCCCAAATTGACATCATGCTTTAGGGATTAAGACATGGGCACACTTAGTTTAACTTGCTCACACTCCAAAACTGAGATCTGACATCCTTCCATTAGCACTGGGACAGGGGCTAGAACCTGTGTTGAAATAAACACACTCAAGTGCTGAAGTACTGAAAATGTCCATCAGAATACCACAAATACACAACCTCTCCTGGAATTTCCAGGAGTCTCATGCACAAGCTCCTCCCAGTTTATGTGGGTGGGGCCTGACTCACACACTCAACTAGTGAAGTACTGAAAATGTCCATAAGAACTTTACAAGTAAGAAGTAAGAACGAAAACATCCAGAAGAGGTTATTTAGATCTCCGTTGACCTTCAGTGTAGAGTACTGGATCAGTTGAGGGTCATGACGGAGATACAGTGAAATAAACCAATGTCACAAGCGGCCCATTCTGACTGGGAAAATTATGCCCACATGAACTGGGAGAAGCGTGTGTTGTCTTCAACTTGGTGTCATTTCGCTCTACCTCCATCATGACATGTACCATGCTGGTCAGATACTGCTTGGACACGATCCCTGTCCCAGTGGAAATGGGAAGATCTCAGATCTCGACTTTGGAGTGTGACAAAGCAAAACTAAGTGCACCCATATTTTAGTCCTAATCTCCCTAAATAAATAAATAAATAATAATAATAATAATAATAAGAGGTTAGAGCCTTTGTCCTTTTTTTGGTGAAAATTTTAACCTCCTGAGATTCTCCCCAAATTCCCAGCATGTGTTAAGGAGGTGAAGTCAAACTCAGGTGTGCAGGTTAGGTGTTCCTATCACACTCCAAAGGGGAGATCTGAGCAAAAGAATGATCAATTCTGAGAAAAACTAAATGGAAAAATCTTTTGATTTGTGAGGAAGTGCTGTGAGGAAGACACCTCTGGATGCTGAGGAAGAAATAGATGTTAACTGTTTCACCTGGATGGTTATTGCTTTGAGAGCTTTTTTTTTTTTTGTAAAAATTGCTCTGTTGCTGAACACCTGGTCCTGTGTGCATTTCTGGAGGCAGCACTGAACAGAAATGCTCTCGCAGGAACCTCTTGGTTAAGCCCCAACATCCTAATATGTCTCTCTCTCTCTCTCTCTCTCTCTCTCTCTCTCTCACAGTGCTCTCCAGAAAGTTTCTAATTATAGCCCATGACACACCGCTCTCACTCCGCAGTGATAAAACTGAAGTGAAAGGAGACGGACACGAACACAACACAGGGTCTCATTAATTGGGGAGGGTTAGGGTTAGGGCTTTTACAAATATTACATGCCATAAGACACAAAAACAGTCAATGAATCTGGAACAATATGTAATCATTATCAGTGTTTGTGATGCAGTTACCTTAGCATGTTGACCCTTGTCATGGAGTCGACATGCTAAGATAACTACATTTACAGCGTTATATTTGAGATTTTCCCCAAATTGACATCATGATCATGCTTTAGGGAGGTCAGGACCAAGACAGGGGTGCATTAAGTTTTGCTCTCTCACCCTCCAAAGCTGAGATCTGAGATCCTCCCCAATACCTATATCTACTTCCACAGCTAAGATTCAATTTCCAGATTAGAATGGCCGATTCTCTAAACTTTATATTGTTATGCTGGCAAAAATAATACATATACTTTGTAATACACACACTGTATATGATGTGTTTGCTGTTCCAAACCAGCTTAAAGGAAGTGTTTGTTACAGGTGTGACATGAAAGAAAATACTGCACATGACACAACAGAGGTGTTCAAAACCAGAATTTCTCACAATCATCGTTAAAATCTGTATATCACATATGAAATACATTCCTGACTAACCCTGGACCTAAGTTAAACTCACCTCCACTTCGGTCTTGATTTTCGAGTCCTTCTGCTCCGTGAATGTAAACCTGAGTAACCACCTGAGGGTAACCTCGAAACGAACTCCAGCAGCTCACGTGGGGTTTATCCAGATCCAGCTCCCTACAACACACACAGAGGAAAAATATGAGGGAGTGTTGGGTTGTACACACTGGAGAAGATAGATGAGAAGGTGCAGAAGAGTAGCAGGAATGATCTGAGACAGAAAGTTAGCAGCAAGAATGAAAGGGAAAGTTTACAGGACGGTAGTGAGACAAGCAGTGTTGTACAGTTTGGAGACGTTGCTGCTGACAAAAAGACAGGAAGCAAAGGTGGAGGTGGCAGAGCTGAAGATGCTGCAATTGCTTTGGGAGTGACATGAAGGGACAGGATTAGGAATGAGTATTTTAGAGGAACAGTGCAGATAGGACGGTTTGGATCCAAAGTTAGAGAGGCCAGATTAAAAAGGTTTAGACATGAGGAGGGATAAGGGGTAAATCGGGAGGAGAATTTTAGAGATGGAGCTGACAGGCAGAAAGAGAAGAGGAAGGCCCAAGAAGAGGTTTATGGATGTGGTGAGGGAGGACATGCAGGAGGTTGGAGTGACAAGGGAAGATGTGGTAGTCAGAGGTTGATGGAAACAAATGGTCTGCTGTGGCGACCCCTAATGAGAGCAGCCAAAAGAAGAAGCTGGATTGTACACACTGCAGCAGTGGACTAGAACTCTTAAGTAAGTTCACAATGAAATCATGAAGGTTTTAACACAAGTCCAGTTGCCTTTAGTACCACAATGACCTAGTACCTGACTGTAAAGGCCAAAGTTAAAGGTGAATCTGTGGAATCGTGAGTCAAATTGTGAATCAGTATTTTAATTCGAGAGGAATCTGGACACTTGATTGGCATTTGATTTGCATCCCTTGTATAATGTCCTAAGCATGACACAACAAATCAGTGAAGTTACTTCAGCCTCAAAACACCAGCTCTCTCTCAGTGAATACAGCTCTTGTCTAACCAGTGTTAAACCTGACTAATACTATAAAAGTTCTGCATTCACATCATGAGAACTGACCTGTGATGCGCAGTACGATCCCAAAGTAACATACGAGTAAGGCGTACCTGCACCCGGCGTCTTCCTCGGCGTAAACCCGGAGCATAAACTCTCCCAGGGTGTCTGGTTTGAAGGTGGTTGGGATGATGACATAACGACCTTTTTGCAAAACTTTCCTCATGAACACCGAGCGTGCATTGATGTACATGGACGTGGAGACGGTCTGCTGGGTGATGATGTCATGCATGCGGTACTTTCTGTTCAGCTCCACCTTGGTACGACGTGAGGAGAGAGAAACGTGCATAAGCATAACATAAACATTAATAAGCATCCTGTGCACTTTGCTGCACATATTAAGATGATTTTTACATTCTGTGTAAGAACTTGAACTTCAGCTAACTAAAACAGGCTTTAGTCCAAGCTCTGCATTTTCTCAGGCTGAGTGTCAGGGTAAGAATTACGATGGGTTACAGATGGGAGATTAGTTGTTTTATTGCAATGTGAACTTTTCCCAAATGTAACAGTCATTATTATTGGTCTAGACTAGTGTCTAGACATTGAATCTAATTCTGTTATCAGAATATTTTCCCGTTGGAAGAGCCAAAACCCAAACTTTCATTATTCACTAAAGTGGGAGAGAAAGCACTGAGTATCCAAGAGCGTAGGAGTTTAATGCTTCATTTTTTACATTTAACCTTTGATTTTAATCAGTCTAATAGTATTCTCAACAACAGATTTAAACAACAGGACTTTTTCTGCTCTTGGAGCAGGATTTCAGAACAAACAGTGGTCTCTTATCACTCTACAGCCACATATGCAAATCTCTCATGTAGATTTTGCCATGTGGGTGTGTATCTACTGGAATTATTGTCACTGGTAGGAACCGTCCACAGTTATGACATTCAGAAGTAGCCCTAGGCGATTTTAGACCCTTTTAACGGGGGCTCAAGCACTCTTACATTTATCTTAGCATACTTAAAGGAACTGACACTAGCAGTTGTGCTTCAGTTTTGCTGCAGTTAAATTTCACTTAAGTTCTTTGTCATCCATGTGTTAACATCAAGGTTCTGGAGAATAAAGGTGGGCTTATTGGGCAAACACAGCTGTTTATCATCAGTGGAAATTAATTTCATAATGAAGAAGGATGTCGCATGGGGAGGAAGGTAAAGGATGAAGAGGAGTGGCCCTAATACTGAGCCCTGTGGGATGCCATGGCAGACTGCTGAACTCTCTGACCTACAGTTCTATATTTGGATGAATTCTATCCTATCAGTGAGGTTTAAAGCAAACCACTAATACACAGTGCCAGGGACTCTAATGCTAGCCAGATGTTTCATGAGAAGTTGGTGAGAAACAATATCAGAGGCGCCACTGAGATGAAGGAGGATGAGGATGGAGACTAGACCAGAGTCAGATGCACAGAGTACATTACTATCATTGATCGTAACCAGAGCAGGTTCTGTGTTGTGTTTGGGCTCTAAACCAGATTGTTTAAGCAGATTATTGGAATAGCTGAAGATTCGTGATATAACCAGAGTCTAAAACAGATTTTTTTCAAGGGAGGTCTAACAGTAGAAGCTTTCACAGAAAGAAAAACTATACTTGTGGAAAAAGGGGTAGTGGTTTGATAATTTGTTTGGTCTTTATACACAACTAGTGAGTTAATCAAAGTTTTTTCTTCAGTTTTGTTCACCAAAACTAATTTCAGGTAGGAAACAAGGTTGTGAATGGAGAGCTGAGGAAACATCACACCACCCGCACCTCAGGATTGATCGTTCAAGCTAATCAACTGGACTTGCTTATCTATATCATACCAAATTGATTTGAACTCAAATGTCAAGTGTTGTGCACACATTCTTTGTCAATAATGTGAATGTGGATCATGGTGTGTGTATAAACGTAAAGACAGACATCTGTTTATATCTGTTTAAGCATTTCTCTGCATATCATACTATGCATAGTCATGTATGTGACAAATAAAATTTGAGTTTGGATTTGAATCATAGTGGGAGCCAATTAGAGCATTGTGTTAAAAGGCTGGGTTAATATAGAAAAATGGGCTTCAAAATTTGAACTGGGGAGCCAAAGTCAAAAACAGGAAATAGCAGATTAGTAGTCATGAGAATTAGAGAAAGAGTCAAGATGACAACACACAATGATAAGCAACAGTTTAACACAGATAAAGCAGAGCTACAATAAGAGTAAAGAGACAGATCAGTGTTTTTCATGCATGGGTGTAATTTATGAGGGGGTTGTAACCCCCAATAATCAAAACTAGCCTGTACAACCCCCCAAATATCATATCATAATGATGATTAATTAAAATTACCTTTATAAAACATGATAAAGTGGATAACTTTCTCCATTTAGTTTAACCGGCAAAGCAAACAATACCCCCCCACGCCCGCCCTGCTTCTATATGAGACTTGGATACATCTGCAGATACAGTAGCAATAGTGATCCTATACACAAACAATAGTGATCCAATACACGAACAATAGTGATCTTATACACTAACAATAGTGAGCCTATACACGATGAAAAGATTAACAGCATAAGACGAACCAATAATTTTTAGTTGTTGGTTACAGATCTCAACTCCCCCAAAGTTGAACCCAAAATTATTTGCGATCATGACATTTTCAACAAGTAGTTTATCTCATTTCAGAGTCATAGTGGATACAAAGAAAAACACCGTGCACCAAGCAGAAATACACACACTAATTCACTATTAAGTCTAGCCAACAGATCTCCTTGTTTTTGGGATTGAGACCAAAATTTGAGAGCCTGAAGGAAACCCACATTGACATAGAAATGAGAAGAACATTCAAAATTCCACACCCTGGAACTGGTTTATCATGTTTATTATTTTAGACTTTTCTCATCACCCGACTCAGCTAACAAATAGATTCCCTGTGGAACACAGAAACCTGCTAAAGTCTCGGCTAGGATACCTTAAATATGGCGAATCCAATGGTGAGGTTTTCACCGGCACCATGAGGTCTGTGGATCTTCATATCTTTCTGCTGCAGTGACACAAGCAGCTCTTCATGCAGTTGAGTTATATCCAACACATACTGGGGAAATAAAGCATAAAACAGAATGTGTATATGTGCTACAAAAAAAATCTATGAAAATGGTACTTTGTACAAGAAAATGGACTTGTTTTAGAGATGTTGTGGTAGATGTTTGGTCATGAAATCTTTTATAAGCTTGTGGGAGCAACTATAGTGCTGTCCAGGAAGTGATAGAACCTTTAGGTTATGTAAAGACGACAGTAGCTGTGTCAGATACGGTTCTGCAAGCTTATGATGGTACCTATAGGGCTAGATTGTGGTGATACCTGTGGCTATTATGATGGCAACTGAAGGTTCTGTGGGTTGACAGGTACCTGTGGGTTCTGTAAGAATGTCTGCCTATGGTTCATACAGCCACCACACCGGTTCTTCAGAGGATCTGAGTGTTTTATCCAGTTCCCAAAATGCACCACCTCGTTCCACTTCTTCTGGACACTCAGCAATCGGCACACGTCTGCATCTGTGAAGTTCTGACACCAGTCATCATGAGACATCCTGAAGGCGTAACACCATTAAGCAGACGAATAGAAGTGAGCTTCATTTTAGGCAGTACAATTAATCAAGAATGCTACATGTTCACATGGTGACTTACCAAAATTCTCCATCATCCTCCACAGTGATACCCAGATTATTCCTCTCCATATTGCCGATCTTTTGCCATTCCTCTGAGCTACATTGTGAAAAGTATATCATCTCAGACCTTCCATTAAAGCAACCAAACAGAGAGCTAAAGAGAACTATTAAAATTTTTTCCATCTCACATTCTCACCTGTCACTCCAGGCTCCATTCCACTCATGTTTGCCCCAGGGGTTCCTCATGCGGATGAGAGGGATGGTTTCATTCTTAAAAAAAGCCAGCAGGCCATGTCCCAGGCGCACCCTCTTCACTGCAGTTACAGAGTATGCGTGACCTTTGACCAGACCATTTGGCAAACGCAGCTCCCGCTCATGAGGAGATGCCTGACCAGAAACATTTTTAGAGATTGCAAAGAATCTTCTTTAGAACATACACAACCACAGACACCATCAAAGTCTTGTATAAAATGCAGGTGTATAGCAGGTGTCCATTACATCCTATTCTTCAACAAGAACGTGTATCAAAAAAGCTTACAGAACCTCTGCAGAATTTTACAAAGGAACATTGAGCATAACCATGAAGAGATAGAACTGACTGACCGCTATTGAGCAGCTGATGATGCCTCCCATTTCGTACACTTGGAGCAGGTCTGAAAACAGTTTGTCCTTCTCCTTGGGGTCAGTGCGGTAGTGTCCTGTTTCCAGACTGACGGGTTCATTCACTGCACCACTGAAATCCACCACGGCGTCTCCTGTGTTCCCCCCACTGAGCGATTCGTAGCAGCCCGACAATCTACACACCATTAGGTTAGGCATAAAGAAATGACATTGTTCTTTATTGACAAAGACTCATGGATCCAGTCTACACCCCTGTGGAGCTCCTCACTGAGATTAACCTGTATTAAGCATCAACAATATGACAAATAAAGCATAACCATGTAGGTAGATACTGTTACTGCTCTTATCTGAGATGTACAGTAATAGCTTTCTAAAATCATACCCAATATCCAAAATCACATAATTCTAATTAATTTTTGTTCAATCTTCTCCCATCTCATTGACACTTACTTTGCATACGCTTTCTCCAGAAGAGCGCTCCAGAACTCGTTTCTGGATTTGGAGTGGCAGTAAATCAGTTTCCCATTGATGGTGGGCAAACGGTCATCGACAACCACTTCGGTCCACTCCCTGAAAATCCAGAAATGGAAGCGGAAGATTCCTGCGTAGCGCTCTGGATGTTTGGGATCCCACTCCTGCTCTTTCCAGTTAGGAATCACCTGGTGAGCAGAACATCATGCGGACTAAATTACAAGTTTTGTCTTACCCTAACTTACTGGGTCAGCGAACGGCTAGATTGTGGTTTTTATGCTAGTTATTTTAGAAGTTCTTAACTAATGCTGAAATGGGTAGGCTTTTAAGGGGAAGGGGAAGCAAGGATGTTGGCCAATGAGGAGCTCAGCAATCTATCTTCAGATTCGGACAGCTTCTAGTTGTAGTGGTTTGGTTTTCTTCTAAGAATACCTATTAGAGGACTAAAAATAAAGCTGTATAAGCCTGGAACAGCACCTGGACCTTGTGGAGATGTTATATCTCCAAGTGAGATTTGGGAATATCTTAGATTTTCAAAGAAGGAACTGGAATCTGTAACCAAGATTAGCCAAGTTTGGGTTGACCTTCCCAGGGTGTTTCCACCTCATTTCTCATCCAGGAAAAGTAGGAGGAAAATGAATGAAAGAAGTTTGAAGTGATATGAAATAGCAAGAAATCTGTGCACTAAGAATTATGAGCATCCAAAATATTTCCCAACTCCTAATTGCCTCAACAAGGTGTTCAATCAAGATTTTTGCTGTAGCTATTTCCTGGCAGCTTTGCTGTAAAAATTGCTTCATTTCTGAAAGATATGGTCTATTTGCAGTACTACATCCATTAGAGAGATAAAAAGATCGCGGTTGCTCGAGCTCTATCTCTGGTCAGCTGCCAACGTGTACAGAGAAAAGTGTGAAGCAGACAGAAAAAATCTATATTAAATCTTCGTCCCCAAAGGCTGAATTGTAGAAACCGATAGTTGTGTTGTTACACAAGTTAGTTAACATCCTGGATATTAAAAAACAACACTGTTCTAACAGAATGCTAAGCAGTACATCAGTCTTCAGCACTTAAGCAGACACTTTATCATCGATCACATAAATGAGACTTGTCCAGACTCCCTAGTGTAAAAAGAAATATTTCGAAACTCGCATAATGCGAGAAAAAAAAACACACCACGCCTCAGGGTGAACGCGGCTGGCAGTGAATTAATCTCATAAACTCGCAAATAGCTTTTGCACTAGTGTGAAAGGAACTGGGCTTCCACAAGTGATCTGATCCACACTTATACCCGATGGACTTTAAAGATAAAACAAGATGTTCAGCCAGAAATTACATTTGGATCATTCCAGTAGAAACGAGAAGTGATGTTCAGACTGACCTTCTGCCACAGATCTGATTTAAGAGCCAAACAGGAACAAGCTGCAACAAACCAGCAATTTCCCACTTCACCCTGATTCAGGTCATGAGAACTGATGCCTTCGACAAAGAGGTGAGGGTTCTCGGCTATCTCCTAAAGGAAAAAAGAAAAGTTTTGACACTAGTGATCTTAATTTAAACACCTACTGTATGTTAAAATAAATAAAATAATAATCATCTTGCTATATAGTGGTGCTGTAACGGTCATTGAGACGCCTAAAGTGTACCTAAACAGGCTTTACACAAGGAACAGGTCACTTTGTGTATAAAAAAAGAACTTCAAAGATCATTAATCAAACAGCGCATGATTTCAGCACCATTTCAGACAAAACAACCAAATGCTTTTCCATAAAACGCGACTTTTGTTTCTTTTTCGGAGAATCAAGCTTGTTTTGGGGATTAAATGATTAGACTTCATTTCTCTCAGTAAGTGTGATTTTTTTTTTCAGTCTCTGCCACACATTTAATCATCACATACTGTGCGTATTACACAAAGGAACAAAAACAAGGACAGGAATCCTGGAACAACAAAATACGTTCCAAAGCGTTTGGTCTAAGAAGTTATTAAGTTATAATAATAAAGGCTTTAGTCCTGACGTAAAATATCTTATCAGGATTTCAGAAAGATTTCTATCTTGGGTCAAAAAACATACATGAACTCAGAATACATTACGCTGCAACAATCAACTTTACGTACGAAACAACACACTTAGGAATGTGATGTTACTGGAAACAAATTGACTTTGGCACATAGAGATTGCAGTGTCTCACCCCCGGCCGCTTCCACTCGACTCTCCCGGGCAGAGGGTTCCTGTAGAACAGCGAGGTGTTGTTGCAGGGAAACTCAGGATCCTCAAACAGCTGCTTCTTCTCCTGACATTCCTTCTTCAGGATGTCGTAGTGCTGGTTCTTAAATGGAGTCGGGGACATGGTGCTCCTTTCCTGACCTGAGTGCATGGAGAGGTCCTTCTATCAGATCAGGCTTTTGATAAACGATCAGTAAAATAAAACAGTTTTTAAACAGATGCAACAGTTTTTATAATATTAACTCTGTTGTTCTTCCCACTAGGGGTCGCCACAGCGGATCATACTGTATATCGCAGGTCTTATGCCGATGTCCTTCCTGATGGAACCCTCTCTGTTGTATCAGAACCTTTGGGAACACTGGCTTGGGGATTTCTGATTTTCTTTCTTTCTTTTTAGGAAGTACTAGATGACTACTGTATCAGGTGCGGATCCTGACACCCGCGTGAAACTACCGTTACCTGTGAATGGAGTCTGATGCTCCTCATGCTCCTCCATTGTTTCAGCAGATATACTGTATTATTAACTCGCAGTGGGACATAAATGGTGATGATGACGCCCCTAATGATGGCAGGATAATCGACAGTATACTGAAACATTTTCTTCAAATGAAAACTCAATTGTTTGTTTATAATAAAACATGAACCGAGATTTATATACAAATTTAATGGCGTGTTTCCTCTGAGACACACATGTAGACAGTATAATATCTGGACAAACCCTCCGTGATGTTATTCATAGGTTTTCTGAAGCTCTGCTCTTGGCTCTGCCTAAACCCCTGGTTGATCCATAAATGGTCACGTACTGTAGCTGTCACTCAAATCAATTATGCTGAATTTTATGGCTTAATGTAATTTTAAATGATAAGTTACATAAACATTTACCCCTGTACAGTTCTCATGAATGGGAGACCAGGTTGAGAACATGTTTATTTTTGTTGTGAAGTTGGGCATTTTAACATTTCCGCACCTTTAGGGGGCGGTGTTACGCATTTGGAGCATGGTGCGATTGATGTGAGAGGGGAAGTATATCACTAGTAAAACATTGATGCTTAAACTTAAGGTCCTGTAATTATTTTAAGTCTGCTTAGATAACTGTGATGTTTCAATAGTGGTAAGTGTGGTTTTTTAAAAAAAACAAAAAAAACATGCTTATAGTTTAAAAACTTCATCGTAAGTAAAAATGCTGCAGATTTGTTGTAGGAAAGTAAACTCAGTAATACGTGAGTTGGTACTTTGGAAAATTTGGTAAATAGAAAAAATCATTTTCAGACCCCCCCCACTACTGCTTACATCTTCATTTAGACTTTAAACGCACTTAAAACAAATCTCAAAAGTCTTTTCTTGTCTCACATTCATCATCATTTCCAGCTAATAACTATTAACAATCGTTCTGCTCCATTCTCCGCTCAGACTAGGGTTGCTTACTGATCGCCCCGTATTTTTAAGCTAAAGCCCTGTTCCGTGCTGATCCGATAGAGGGCGCTATTTCTTCTGTATTTTTGAGAATCAAAGTAAAATCTATGGGAGAGAAATTTTGACACAAAGAAAACAAGAAAACTAAAGTTAAGAATGATGATAAACGTACGCGATTTGTTCTCTATCACTCGTAAAACCCAGAACAGAACTTAACACAGCGTAATCAGGCAATTCAGTCTGTAATAACTGATAGATACACACTGATTATTTTAACTACTAAACTTAATGCAAACCAACTGAGGAGCAAATAATATTAACTAATTCATTTATAATAAAACATATTATATACAACTTTTACAAATATCCTAATATATCCAATAGGTACAAACAGTATTTGTCAGGGTGAACTAACCTTGGTGACCAGAAGACGTAGCTTTAGCGGTTAGCCCAATGTAGCGTGGATGGTAAA